>CM065358.1:32887917-32891798 GCA_033032245.1 Poecilia picta
CTGAGTCTGTTGGTGCTTTCAGCATCTGGTCTGAGAGCCGCGCTGCAGATCAACAGCTCAGCTCGTCAATATAAACATATTTTACAGCATTTGCATCCAGATTCCTCTGATTGGAGTGAAGAGGACACCGATGAAGCCAGTAGCATAAGCTGATGCTATTCCTGGCTGCTGTGGTTTATTTTTAGGCCAAAGGAGGAAAATCAATAAACTCATTAAGTTCTCCCAGCAGGAACAGTTCAATCTGCTGCCGTCCTGCTCCTCCATGCAGCAGCGCCTTCAGTTCCTCAGAGCCGCCAACCTGCAAACAAACATGTCACACATCAGCAAACTGGCAGCAGAAATCCAGAAGAACTGAACTCGGTTCAAATCATAGAGCAGTTTAGATTAAAACTCCTGCTGCTCAATATACAGCTTAATAAGAACAAACCAAATCATAATCAATGAATGGATGTAAGAGATAAACCGACAGGCCTCAAGTCTAATTGTTTCTGCTTCTCAGGAAATGTTCGTTTCTTCCTTCTGGATGATTCTGACAGAAAAGTCTGTTAAAAGAGTTTTAACAGCAGGGGGCGCTGAAGAGGACCGCTGACCTTCTGCAAAGAAGGAAAGCTGCAGCAGGCTGGAAAGTTTAGTGGAAGGAAGAGCTGGGTGAGAAAAAGGTTCTGATGCAGCAAGGCTGACTGCAGCCCTTAGAATCAGAACCAGTTGAAGAGTTTGGAGGAAGTCCAGAAGGTTTGGTTCAGAACATGAGCTCCAACCTTCACAGAACCACTGCAGAACCCAAGAGTAACGAGAAAAGGACCGGATCCGAAGTCCAGCCTTTTCATTTAAAAATGTGTGTCCATAAATATGTGTTTCTAACCAGTGAAGATCTGTGGCTCCTGTTGGTTTTGGTTCTGGTTCGCTTCTATCTGGTCCAAACCCAGAGCAGCATCTGCCAGGACATCTCACAGCATTTACTTTTCAGTTTTTCTGGATCTAAAAGATTTTTATTGGTTTGATGTCAAATTAATTTTGAGTTTTTATCAAAAAACATTAAAATGATCAAAAACAAGCATTTTACACAGTCCAGTCACATTAATGTGACCATCTGTCAAAAGCCAGAATAACCACCTTTCGCAGAGCGAACTGCTACGAGACGTGCAGGAAGAGAGTCACTTAGGTCCCTGAAGGTCTTCTCTGGGATGTTGAGCCATGCCGACTCTAATGCCGTGGCCAGCTGTGCTAGATTACGCGGTTGAGGATCCATGGCGCGAACAACTCGATCGAGATGGTCCCACAGATGCTCGATTGGGTTTAAGTCAGGTGAGTTTGCTGGCCAGGGGAGGACGGTAAACTCATCCTGGTGCTCTTCGAACCACGCACGTACACTGGCAGCTGTATGGCACCTCGCATTGTCCTGCTGGAAGATGCCATCATCCTGAGGAAAAACAATGCGCATGTAGGGGTGGACATGGTCCGCAAGGACAGATGCGTACTTGTATTGATCCATCGTGCCTTCCACAATAATCAGTGAACCCAGAGAATGCCAGGAAAACATTCCCCAGACCATAATGCTCCCGCCTCCAGCTTGGACCGTTCCTGCAATGGTTGCAGGGTGGTTCCTTTCAGAGGTTTCACGCCTTATACGCCAACGTCCATCTGTCCGATGGAGCATAAAACGCGATTCATCTGAAAACGCTACCTGTCGCCACTCAGTGGACGTCCAGCTGCTGTACTGGCGTGCAAATTCTAGCCTTCGTCGTCGATGAACACCAGTCAGCATAGGTGCACGAACCAGGCGTCCGCTTCGGAGGCCCAGACGCAGCAATGTTCGCTGAATAGTGGTTTGGGAGACACTTGTGGTAGCCCCTTGGTTCATTTTAGTGGTCAGTTGCTCAACGGTAGCCCGTCTATCTGCCCGAACGCATCTCCGCAACCGTCGTTCGCCTGTCATCTATGGCCCGTGGTGCACCACATTTGCCACGTCGTTGATTTTGGACAGTCCCATTTTGCCATGCACGGTACACTTTTACCACGGCGGCACGCGAACAGTTCACAAACTCAGCCGTTTCGGAAATGCTTCCACCCTTGGCCCGAAAGCCAATGATCATGCCCTTTTGGACGTCGGATAAATCGCTTCGTTTCTGCATTACGCCAACGATTGAAATGTTTTCCGAAGCCCACACACACCCTTTATATACGCTCAACTGCACTGTGCTGCCACCTGCCTTCTGTGATTGGTTATTTAACTCTGAAGTGGAAAGTACGTGGTGGTCACATTAATGTGACTGGACTGTGTAGATGCAACACTATGGAGAATATTGCAAATAAATCACTGAAATAAATCAACTTTTCATTGATACTATATTTAATGAAACAGCTGCATCATTTCTCAGGTTCCCAGAATAATTTTCTTTCACTTGGATCAAAACAGACCAAAATTTCCCATCGCAGATTTAAGGAAATGCTTTAAAGTGGTTCTAAATCTGGCTCAGATACTTCAGTGTTGAACCACAGCGCCCTCTGGTGGCCTGAAATATTCATAACCTGTGACTTCAACTGACGTCTGAACCCAGAGCTTCATCTCAGATCCAAACATCTGCTGGAAATTACAAACAGCTTCTCTTCATTGGCTCCCTGTTAATCCAGATTATAATTTCAGATTCTCATTGATTGATCCAGAGGTTCCTAGCAGAACCTTTTAGTACCAGACTGCAGTTTCTGGAGGTTCCAGCAGTAGGATGGGAGGTTCAGCTTTCAGATGCCCTGAATGTTTCTGGCTGACCTTCGTAATGTTTCTGATTTCTGGCCTGGATGTTCTTGCCAATCCCATAAAGACTCGTAAACTTCCAGAGAATGGAGGAAAGATCCAGTGGACGGAAATGAACCAGAATGAAGACGATGGAGGACAATTGTTTGTAAAAGTGACTTTGGGATATTTGACTTAAATTCCAGGTATCACATTTTATTTTAGGGTAGAATAAACTGGCCTCTCTTCTCTCCCATACCATAGACATCATTATGCATCAGCACTGATATCACATCCTACAGTAGAAAACGTTCGCTGTAAATGTTCAAACAATATTGAATGATGACTCTTTTGTCCAGCAGATCACATGATTTCAGCCCAGGTCAGGTCTGCCGCTGAAGAATGACTGAGTGGCGGTAAAGGTGCTTTCTGAGCGTTTTGTACCGACTGTCCTGCTAAACAACTCTAAATGGTTTTCTGTCCCATTTCAGTTCATCCATCTGATTTAACTCTCTGTTCCTGACCTGGTCTGATGTTTTCTTGATCATTTTCACTCTGATCCTGGTAAAAAACCTTCCAGGTTGCTAAGCCTGACTCAAACTGGAGTTGGTGTTTTTTAATGTATTTAAATGCATTAGTTAATCTGCACTGCGACAGACTGGCGACCTGTCCAGAGTGAACCCCGCCTCTCGCCCGGAACGCTAGCTGGAGATAGGCACCAGCAACCCTCCCGACCCCACCAAGGGACAAGGGTGTAAGAAAATGGATGGATGGATGGATGGATGGATAGTTAATCTGCATTTCTTTTTAAATGCTTTTATGAACATCAACCTGTAATTTAGACCCGTCTTCACCTTAATGTGTTCATTGGTTTTCTTTCTTTCTGTGGGTTTAGATGTTGGTGTTTCTCAGGCTTCACCAGGTGTTTGACCTGTAACAGATCTACCTGGTCAGACAGGTGACCCTTACCGCCGAGACAGCTGGTCCTCCTTCTCCTGGCTCCGGGACGTCTCTCCGCCCAGCGACGTGGCTCCAGCAGGAAGCTGGTTCAGCTGGTCCATCACCTCCAGGCCGCCCTCTTCTGCGATTTGGTGGATGAGGTGGTCCACCTGCTCCTGGGGTGTGGTCAGCGTCATGGCGGAGCTCATGG
>CM065358.1:32891898-32912506 GCA_033032245.1 Poecilia picta
CCTCAAGTGGAGGAGTTTAAGTATCTGGGGATCTTGTTCACGAATGAGGGAAGACGGGAGCGGGAGATCGACAGGCGGATTGGGGCGGCGTCTGCCGTGAAGCGGCGCTGTACCGGTCCGTCGTGGTGAAGAGAAGCTGAGTCAAAAGGCGAAGCTCTCGATTTACCGGTCGATCTACGTTCCCACCCTCATCTATGGTCATGAGCTTTGGGTCATGACCGAAAGAACGAGATCACGGATACAAGCGGCCGAAATGGGTTTCCTCTGCAGGGTGGCTGGAGAGAGAGGCTCGGTCATCCAGGAGGGACTCAGAGTCGAGCCGCTGCTCCTCCACGTCGAGAGGAGCCAGTTGAGGCTCAGGGATCTGGTCAGGATGGTTCCTGGACGCCTCCCTGGTGAGGAGTTCAGGTCCCACCGGGAGGAGGGGAGACCCAGGACACGCTGGAGGGACTATGTCTCTCAGCTGGCCTGGGACGCCTTCGGGTTCCTGGAGGAGCTGGAAGAGGGGCTGGAGAGGGAAGTCTGGGCCTCACTTCTGAATCTGCTGCCCCCGTGACCTGATCCCAGATAAGCGGAAGAAAATGGATGGATGGATGGATAGATAAATTAATTCTATTTGTTACTACTTATACTGTGAGTTCAAACTCTTGTACATTAAAAGTCAACTTTATGATAATAATAATGATGATGATATTGATTATTATTGTTATTATAATGATAATGATGATTATTATTATTCAGGGAGACTTAAGGATGCAAGAATCAAACCAACAACCTCACAAATCAGTGATGATGATGGTCAGCTGAACAGATATTTCCTATGTAGTGACATGATCAATAGTCTGCATATAACTGGTTAATTTGTTATTTATGAAAATCAGGGTTTAATCATATCCATGCAAAACATCCCATACATCATTAATGTATAACACATGTCTCATCTCTCCCTGCTCTTTTTGAACCTCTAATATTCACGTCTGGATTTTCTCTGCGCTGTCGTTCCATTTCTTCTTGCTTGGCTCTCTGAGCCTCTTCAAACATTTCACTGGTGTAGTAATTTCCTCCATTTCCCTCAACCATTTTGATGATCTTGTCCACTAGTCCACTGACTTGATCGAGATCCTCGACTTCGTTGTCAAAAACATGATATTTATCTTCAAATTTATCTAACACAGAGGATTGACTGATGATGTGTTTTAGAGGTTGGAATGTTTGTAACAGGTTTTCTATTTTCATGTTTTTCTTTTTCAACTCATCTCCATGAGTAAACAGCACCATGGTGTGCCTGACTGCTTTTTGACCAAACATTTTCTGGAATGTTTGAATGTTTTTTTTGTCTTCATTAGTGAATTTGTTTGGCTGGAGCACAATGAGGAACACATGAGGACCAGGAGCCGCCATGCTGATGCATTTAGTGATCTGTTTCTTAACCTCTTCATTACTTTTATCTGTCTCAAAGAAATCTGGAGTATCAATAACAGCGCAGTTTATACCATTAACAGTATTGGTTTCCTTCTGACACAATAATGTCACAGAGGAAAGAGAAAGACGAGACTTAAAAGCTTCCCTCTGTAAAATGGTGTTTTCCTGCTGAACTTTTGCCGACTCCAGTTTTTCCGAGAAGAACAATCCTGAGGTCTGTCTCATCTTCAGCTGCTGGAGAAGAAAACAACAATAAACTGAAAACATTTTTATTCAGACAGAGGTCAGTTAAACAGATCTGTTATGGTTAAATTTAATAGTATTGAAGAAAATTAGGTAAATTAAAGAATTCTTAAAACAGAAATAAGAATAAGATTTTTCTTTTAAACTTTGCTAATCTTCCTCATGCAAGAAATGTGTTTCAGTGTTTAGTTAATATTTTCTAAAGAAACTAACATTGTTGTAATTCAGCCAGTTGCAACGACAAACTTTGCTGGATGATAAATTGTCCCAGAAATTATTGCAATAAACAAAAATGTTGTTTTAACGCAGTTTTTAAGTGATATAAGTGTATCTATAAGTTGAGACCAAAGCACCAGATTTAAGACTTTTATCATCCAATTTGAGAGAGAAAACAGAAAAGCCATAAATTATCGATTAATTTATTATGCTATTAATTGACTTGTTTATTTTATTGCTCATTGGAACAAACCTATGTGTAATCTTTCGTAAGTTTCAGCAAACAAAGATACACACAGAAAAAAAGTTCTTAGAATATATTACACATTTCTGTTAATGACCAAGTAAATATAATTTATTGAACATACAAATAGCTAAAATTGACCAGATTGTTTTCAGCCCTTTCCTGATAAATCAACCTCTATTTTATTTGTTAGCTCTGAACTTGACGTTATTCAAAAATTTAAATTTTCTCTCTTGAGGTTATTGTTTCATTGATTTGAATAAATTATTGCCAATAATTCATTGGTATACTAATATGTTGATCCATTGTAGTAACATTTAACAAACAAGTTTAAGAACAAACTAGGATTAAGATTAGAAGCAATAAATTAAAGCAAAGTGTTGGCAAAATTAATTAATTCATTATGTCTAATAGCCTTTTAATTCCAATGTCAAAATAAATTACAGTGAACAAATCTTTCTCTGGATTTTCAGCAGAGCTTTTAGTTCACTGAACTAAACATTACATTTATACACAAAAATGAGAATGTGACTGTCTATGAACTGAGAGATGATCATTTGACATTGTACATAATAACCACAACCAGTAATAAACAATAAATTGTCAACAAACTGTACCCATGACCTCAACCAGGTTCCAGTTTTTCTCACCATGAATATTTATATTATATACAAAAGCATCTGACACACCAGAGGATATGTGTGTATT
This sequence comes from Poecilia picta, assembly GCA_033032245.1. Lineage (NCBI taxonomy): Eukaryota > Metazoa > Chordata > Actinopteri > Cyprinodontiformes > Poeciliidae > Poecilia > Poecilia picta. Next base: position 32,894,732 of record CM065358.1, read on the forward strand.
TTGTGCTATTTAAAAATAACATAAAGCTCAGCAGCTTAAAATGAAGAAAGTAACCATGTTTAAAAAAGATTCACACATATACAGTTATTCTCACACTAAGACCATATATCCATAAAGAGCTCTTCATCAAAATAGCGAATTAAAGTATAAAAAACAGAGAATTTCATTTGTGTTATTTCTCTATCAATTACTAATTAATCATGTCAGCAAAGTAATGTTTCACTTGTATTATATAACTTTTACAACTGTACCACCTGCAAAGTGTAACTTTATGGCAGCTAAAATAACAAAGTTTGACTCCAAACACATTTATAGCATTATTTAAAAGACCATAAAGGCACAAATTAGTTATTTTTGTACACAAATTACATGTAACTATAATGATAATAGTAATAATTATTATTATCATTGGTTGTTATTGTTAATCTTATGTCTTTGATATATCGTTTGTAACACTGTAAGAACTTTTTGTGTGAACATTTAAATCTGTTGCTGCTGTTACACCTAAAATTATCCTTTTGCATAACATTACTGATTCTATTCTATTCTATTCTATTCTATTCTATACAGCTTTGACAGAATCTGCGACAGACTGGCGACCTGTCTAGGGTGACCTCACCTCTCGCCCGGAACGTTAGCTGGAGAGACACCAGCACCTCCTGACCCCATCAAGGGACAAGAGTGTAAGAAAATGGATGGATGGAGGTTTGACAGAATAAATTAAGTCTTGTAATAATTTCACATGTTGAACATTTTTTCTGTGTGTTGGAACCACAGCCTGAAGAATCATCAAACCTGAACATATTGGATTTAATCTGCTGATGTGACCTTGTTTGCTTTTTTAGTGAGAATGTTAATGCCTCCCAGGTAACATGCATCTTAAGGATATGAACTATTCCCTGATTTATTTAACTATACGAGGTAAAAAAGAAACTTTACTGTTTCCATCCAAATAATTTTCCCCCATCATGTTTGGTGTGTTTTTTTTAATTTCATGGGGCTAAAAGTGGTTAAATTTTATCATTTGAGTTTAAACAAGTTTTCAAAAAATAATGAAAAAGCATTGGATTAAATACTTTGGAGTTAAACAACACTTACTGGAGTCAGATTTCCGTGAGGCTTCACCTGCCGACGGCTTTGTGCCACTGCATTTTACAACAAACAACAAGGAGGGGACGTATGAACTCTTAAAACGACAATAAAAACCGACAAATAATAATAATAATGAAGAAACAACAGTTAATATTCATCAAACCTTCAGAGATTTTTGATTAAAATATATTTTCAGAGAAGGTTGTGTCTGACTGAAACAGTTAAAAATAAACTGTGTCCTTGAATCAGAGTTTTAGTTTTAAATCTTTTAGAATAAATTTAATTAGATAAAAATCCCAAACATGCTACAGGTTGATGCAGGTTTATCATCTTGTGCTCAAACCTGCTGATGTTTGTCATTGGCACAATGAAACAACCAAGTTGAAAGTCTTTTCCTACAACATCATGATTGGGGTTTAAACATTTTAACATAAGTACAATAAATGCGTTTGTGCTCTGAGCAATAAGACACTGTTTTTCTTTGGAGTCAAACCGACTTAAACTCCACTGACAAATACAGGAAAATATAAAAGTTAATTGTGTTTCTATGGATGTTTTTGGATTAAAAACGAGGATCCTGAACATGAATATTTTTCTGACTTGATTGTATCACTTTATACACTTTATACTTTAACTCTTATTTTTTAAAATAGAAAATTATGTGCCAGCTTATTTTATATTTTTATTAATCAGCTACTGAAATATCTAAGCATCTGTGATTGAGCTCAGGAAGGAAGAATCATCTTCCATATCTTGTTGGTTTGATTTCCCTTTCCACCAGTCCTAATTTTAACTGTCAATCACTTTATACTTTATACTACAGCAAAAGTTTTGTTTTAATATTTGTTAAAGTTATGACAATAAAACTGAATCAATCAATTGTTTAATTATGTTTAAAATTTAGATTAATTACAAAGCATGTTCTGAATGGAATGCATTCAAAAAGGGTAATATTTATTTACACTGACCTTTTCCTCTGAATTTTAACTAAATTTACAGTAACTAATTAATTACATGATCAAATCATAATTTATTCAGTGACCTCTAACTCGATTCATCTCTTATCTAAACCAGTTTATGATGTTGTTTAATATTCTGCAGCCCAGTTTGTAAATTCTGAGTGTTAATTTACAAAGATGCCACAATAACAGAGACCCTATGTTATAAATGATCTGCCTGCAGTCATTGGTAGTAAAGAAACAGTCACAACATACTAACCCAGACTCTCTCTGATAATACAGATGCCCTGCACGTGAGAGTGAATCTATTTTATCCAGAAGATCCTGGACCTGCTTCCTGTTTTCCATCTTCTGGTTGTTGAACACATGATACATCCCACTGCAGCTCTTCAGCAGTTTCTGCAAGTTTTGATCTTTTTGTACAAACTGATGAATATCAATGCCAGTTTCCTCCAGTCGGTCTCCATAGGTGAACAGGATCATGGTGAACTTGGAAACCTTTGGACCCAGAATCTCCTTCAGAATCTCCAATCCTCTCTTCTCCTGTTCAGTGAATCTTCCCAGCTGGATGGTGAGCAGAAAAACATGAGGACCAGGAGAGCTCAGCTCCACAGCTCTCTGGATCTCAGCTTTCACTTCTTCTGGAGGAAGAACAGAGCTGGAGGGTCCAAGAGTGGCCACCATAGAGACTCTATGAGACAAAACATCTTCTTCTGCCTTCTCACTGCTCAGAGTCAGAGGAACCAGACTGAGCCCTGATAAAAAAAAACAAGTATACTTTAGTATACTAAATTTTAACATACTTTAGTATACTTTTAGCAATGTATTAGACTGTGCTATTTTGGAACAATTTTTCTTGTACTTAGTATACTTTAGTAGTATTGAAATTGTTTAAAAATACAACTAATAGTATACTTTAGTATACTACATGTACTTTATTGGAACAACTTCAAGTATACTTAGAGTGTACTTAAAGTATACTTTTTAAATTTCATATTTCAGAGCTTTATTACATTTTGATATAATTATTATGAGTGTTATTATTAATCATATAATTATGTCTCAAAATTATATAAAATATCAATATATATATAATATACTTCAAATATATTTTAAATATACTAATTTAATAATTTATTTAAATTAAAATTAATTGCTGTTTTTTATTTCCTGATATTGATAATAAACTACAACTTTAATTATTCGTGAAAGTCTTAATTCCTACGTACCTACTTTGTAAAAGACATGCATAACTACACTACTGTACTTACATTGTTTTAGGCTAAAATTACATGGAAAGATTAATTACATAAGATGCCCAAGGGAATTCAAATATTTTTTATTACAGGCATTTCAAAATTGTCCAATTTTACTCACAACTTTATGAACTTTACATGAATTATCAGTTTACACATCAAAAGTGAACACATGAACATGAAAATTTAAGTGTGACAATAAAACATGACAGTGAGGATCAACGACAGAACATTCCTGTTCACTGCACCTTACAGAAACCTACAAAAAGAACAATAGAGCAATTAAACAGAAAGCATTTGTATTTAAAGATACTGAGAAAAATGGCAAATAAAAAATAATACTTACAATTTCAAGACGTTGTGGACTCACCATGTATGTGACATCATAAGAACTGATGATCATTGAGACCGACTGCCTGGGCTGGAAAAACATTTCTGGGTGTATTTGCCTGTTTATGTTGGAAGTAGAAAAAATGATCAGCAATGTCATAGTCAGTTGATGTTGGCATTAACTATGAAGCTGTTTTAAGTGTGGACTTAAGGAGACAAACTACCTTAAAATCTGTCCATCCATGATCTGAACACACTGATCCTTGCAGGGTGGTGAGGGGGGCTGGTGGTGTCCATCTCCATCAGATGAGAGGCAGGTTCACCCTGGACAGGTCACTTACAGGGTCCTGAAAGTCAACAACAAATAAAAAAAGAAAGATAAATGTTAGATTAACAAGAAGAGAAAAATTCTTTCCAGTTACCTTTAAATCAAATCATGTTTATTAAGCACTTAGTGTTGGTAACACAGCAGTTTTTGTTGTTGAAAATGTAGCTTACACAATTAAGACGATGTGGAGGTTCATCCTCAGAGCTGGTTGTTGATCTGGTGGAGTCAGAGCTTCTTCTGAGACAGAAAGTCTTTAGGTTTTCTAACACCTGATTTCTCTGGCTTCCTCTTTCATCTTCATTTGCTCAGTTAGACTGCAAACATATGTTGAAGATAAAAACATTGATGAACGAGTTAGAACAACAACCTCACAATATCAAAGTCTCTTTGTCTTATGGAGCTTAATTAAAACCAGGTTAGTTTATGAATTAAAGTATAAGTCGCAACAAACAGCCTCCATGCTGTTATAATGTGAAGCTGAATTATTACTAAATAATAATCACACAAGTCACAATAAAATTGATAAAATAATTATTTAAGAAACCAACATAAGTTATATATCTTTACTGCACTGTTTATAATTAAATGAAGATAATTAATAAGCAAACTTACCACCAGCTAGCAACACTTAGCAGCTTCGTCCCTCTGGGCTCCTTTTGTGACACACATTTCATTTCCATCGGTTGTTGTCCCGTTGTGTTGTCGTCTAACTCGGACGTCACCAGCTTGAATTTAACTAAATTATTAACTATTGTCAAGGCGTCTCTACTTTTAAGGCAATATTATGCTAGTAAAAATGGCGAATTTGAACAGCATCTGTTATCTTCCCTGCTTAAAGTTTTTTCTTCTCTGTGGTGTTTTTTAAATAAATGAAAATGTGCAATACCGCCACCATCTGGTCTGGAGTGTGAACTGGAGCCGTTGATTATAAGGTTTTTACATCACACATCTGAAAATTGATTGGGTACTTTCTTAAAAATTACATCATGATTATCCTTTTTTTATGGTATGCAATTTTAATAAATAGTAAAAGATTATTAAGGCACTTAAATGTTCATACATATTCATTCAGAATCTGTTCACTTTAAGCATACTTTTATTTAATATAATAAAAGTGTATTTTGGTACAATTATGTTTAAGTGTGTTTAAAGTTCTACTTTCTAAATTGGTACAAGTGTATTTTTAGAATACTTCAGAAATACTTATAGGTGGTACACTTAATAATTAGCATACTTAAAGTGTACTTTCACAAATGTAAGTAGCTTTGAAGTATACAAAAGTATACTTTTTTTACCAGGGTGATTAATGAATTTTGACACCATTATACATAATTGACTAACAGCTCAGACCAACAGGTGGGGGAGGGGCAGCGCTACACTAGGTGTGACTGAAGAAGACTGCACACTGTCCCTGTCTCATTTGAGTTAAATCAACAAAGATACTCAATAGTTTTGAATTTAAATCTTTTTAAAATATTGTCTATCTGGGAACTGGAAACCATCCCATTCCTATTAGAGAGTGAAAACTGTGTAAATACAGTACAATAAAATGAGTTACAGACTATTTTTAAGCTTTCTATTTATTTACATGTCAGAAAATGGACAACATAGTAATGATGTATGTTTTTCTTGTTTGCACAACTTTGAATAAATTTAGCAACATAATGCATCAATTCTGAAAGCACTGTGATTTTATGTTTGGTAGATCCTACTAATGTTTTTTATTGTGTAAATCACAAAAATCTATTTCTATGTCAATGTTAGTTTATTTATAAAGGTTTTAAAAACAAATATTAAATGCACTAAAGTATTACACAGTATTCCTAAAACCACAGATAAATACAAATAAGAATAAAACACAAATTTAAGCAGACAATGTCAGGCCTTACGGAAGAGGTAAGGAATAAAATGTAGTTTTAAGGAGTGATTCAAAGTGTTCCAAACTATGAGCAGATCTAATGCTGAAGGGTCAGTTGTTCCACAAATAAGGAGCAGTGACAGCAAATGTCTCCTCTGCTTTTCAGTCTGGTTCTGGGAATATGTAATAGGAGTTTATTATTTGACCAAAGTTAAAGAAAGTCCTGGAGATAAGCTGGGGCAAAGTCATCTATCATTTTAAAAACCAATAAAATAATATTAAAATCAATCCATTAAGAAACTGGCAGCCAGTGCAGAGAAGCCAATACTGGTGTTAATGTGCTCTTATTGCTGGGTTCCAGTTAAAAGTATCTTTGCAGCATTTTGAATCATTTGGAGAAGCTGTAAAGGAGACGGGTCCATATTTTTATATAATGAGTTGCAGTCTAAGTGTGTAGTAATGAAAGCATAGAAAAGTTAAGTCTTTGATACAGAAGCTGAACTTAATCTTTGCTAGAAGCCAAAGATGAAAAGTTCTTGATTTCATAACAGAGCTCAACTTGGGCCCCTCCACCTCCAAGTCCCTCTGCTCCCAACTCTGTCAGCTATGCCCCTTTCTGCTGGGGCATAGCTGACAGGGGGAGGCACTATCTGCTCCCCCTGTCAGCCCTTCAGACAGGGCTTACCCGTCTGAAGCTATAGACCAGGAGTCCCCAAACTTTTCCCAGTGAGGGCCACATAACGTTTCCCTTCTCTGGTGGGGGGCCGGAGTCAGTTTGTAACAGAAAAAGTGTGACGATTGCAGGAGTGTCTAAATGTAAAAATATAGTGTTTTCCAGAAAGAACAATTAAATAACATTCTCTGGGTTCTTCACAGAAAAAATCCAGGAAGGATTATAGTCCGTATTTTAAAAACTATGAGCCGCACTGGACTATAAGCCACAACCCCCACGTTTTTTTGTTTTGTTTTTTTTAACCAGTAAACACACTGTCGCGGCCTTCTAACTTCCAATAGTCCAACTAAGGCCGTGTGTGTTAACAGGTGGGTTTTGATTTGAACGCACTTCCTCTTCATTTGTTTGAAAAAATAGATTCTTTATTTCTTATAAAATTAGTAACAAAATAAATATCAAAAAAATGTCCTACATCTTAGTCGAAAACGAAAGTAAACTTAACATGGCATTTCAAGTAAAAAGGTGCAAAATAAAAGGTCAAATTGAAAGTGAAATGATAGTGAAATGGTTAAAATATCATTTGCCAAACCTCCCGTACACACCAGACATTTGCAACACAATCCCTCCAAGCAGCACCCAGTGTGTTTTTAATTACCTAAATTAATGGGAGGGTCTAACCAATTACCAACATAATCAATTCTAATCAATTCTAATATACAAATTAACTACAGACTTAATTCTAACTTTCCAAAAATAAAAACTAAATTAATAGAAATTACAAGTTACATAAATGGCCACCACACACATATAAGCCCCAGACATCTCTGCCACTCCAGGTTTTCCACAGTGATGCATCAGAGGGGGGTGGACACCCAAAATTTAAGTCATAACAGGTCAATTAAATATCACATTTATTACGGTTGAAAAAGAAAAAGTTGCCAAGTTTAGATTTAACTGAACTGATTATGGTAGTTTCTGAACGGTAACTAACAGTAAAAGTGTTGATCCTTCGTGTTGCTACTAGCATGTGCTAAATGAAAATGGGCTCCTTCTTCTTCTTCTTTTTTAGATTTCAACGGCAGCTTTCATCCATCATTGTTGCACTACTGGCATCTACTGGATCCTAATATTTATACCTCAAATTATCATAATGATCCCAGTATTATTTAAAAAACGAAAAATCTTCTTTTTCCCCTCAATGCTATTTAACTAATCAACAACATTCCCAAATGTCAATTCCCTATTAAAACCTACTTCTATTTTAATGGGCACTTTCTTCTTTTATTTCCAATTTTGACTTCCAATGATTCACTTCCTGCTAAAGAGCCCCCTGGTGGTTGAAGAAAAATCCACATAAACGGCTTATAGTCCGGAAAATACGGTATATGAAAAAAAAAATCTAAACGCTCTCTGGTATTGTTCAGGGGGACAGACCAAATGAGGAGGCAGGCCGGATCCAGCCCGCGGGCCGTAGTTTGGGGACCACTGCTGTAGATCATACAGCTAAAATTTTACCATTCATTTATTGAGAATGGCAATGCTAATAACTTTTATTTAATACTTTCAGGAGAAATAAAATAAAAAAATAAATAGTACATTTAGGATTTAATTAGGAAGTTTACTTTGTATAAGTGAAGAATCATCTTGATAGTTTGATTATTGTGTTTCCATGGCTACAATATGGTGCAATCTGCAATCTTTGTGTTTGAGCTCAGTTTGTCCATAAATACATCACAGTAAATAATAACCAATAATCAGTGATTGGTTTTAAACTCGGCCAATTAACCTGGGTTATAATTGATGAAGATCTGACATGGAAACCTCACATAAGTTATTTAAGAACAAAAATTGCTAAATCTGTTGCAGTGCTGTATGAAGTAAGAGACTTTAATGATAAAGATCAGTATGTCTTGCATAATGCAATAATTGTTACACACTTGATCTACAGTATTGAAGTCTGGGGTGAAACATGCAAAACATTTACAAATCCTATTTTTGTTTGAAAGAAAATAGCTGTAAGAATTACTACTACACATTACATTATAGTAATATATTTGATTTATCTCAAATACATTATTTTATCAATTGAAGATATTTAAATAGCATAATATACAGTAAATATAAGTAGATGCTACTGGGATTTTTTCACAGTCACTCAAAATTATGGACAATAAAAAACTCCAGCGAAAAACTCTGGAAGTTCAATTATTTTATAGTTCTAAACTTGTTCAGTAATACTTATTTTATTTTCTTCATATTAATTTTCTTCCTATAGCAGACACTGTAGTGTTGAAGTCTGTTAAAGTGGCAATAATAATTAATCATTTTGATTTGTGGCCATATGCCCAGACCTACCTGCAGCAGAAGCTTTAAAGGGTCGTTTCATTTTTTCTTGTTTGGCTCTTTCTGCCATTTCGTTGGTGTAGAAACTTCCTCCATTGTTTTGAACCATTCTATTGATCTTCTGCAGCAGTTCGCTGACTTCAACACTATCCTCAACTTCATTGTCAAAGACATGATATTTATCTTCAAATTTCTCCAAGCTGGAGCACTGACTGATGAAGCGTTTTAGAGGTTGGTGGTTTTCTAACATGTCTTCTATGTTAATGTTTTTCCTTTTCAGTTCGTCTCCATGAGTGAACAGAATCGTGGTGTATCTGGCTGCTCCTTCACCAAACATTGTCTTAATTATTTCCACTGTTTTTTCATCTTCTGGTGTGAATCTGGTTGGTTGGAGAACAATCAGGAACACATGAGGACCAGGAGCCGTCATGCTGATGCATTTGGTCATCTCTTCTAGAACCTCTTCATTGGGTTTTTTTGTCCCAAAAAGACTTGGAGTATCAATAACATCCAGATTTAAATCACGAAAATCATCAGTTTTCTTCTGACAGACTGATGTCACAGAGGAAAAAGATGGATGAGACTCAAAAGCTTTAGTCCCTAAGATGGTGTTTCCTGCTGCACTTTTTCCAACTCCAGACTTCCCAAGAAGAACAATCCTGAGGTTGGTCTTTTCTGCAGCTGATGGAAAATTAGAAAAAAACCAAACAATTACATCACAACAAATTTTATTTAGACAGATGTCAGTTAGTTAGAAAATGATTTGCTAAAGTTCGATTTATTAATGTATTAATGCCACACCACTTGCTCTGTTTGCAGTAGCTCATTTCAAACTTTCAAAAGCAACATGAAAACATTTATCTACTCTGTGTCACAGACACTGGTGAACCTTATGGTAAAAATTAGTTATTCACTGTTGCTAATGCTACTACAGCATTTAGTGATTATGCTGAGTTTTTACCCAGTTTTCTGCTTAGTGATGCTGCTGGGTCAAAACACCCAGAGCATCTTGTCTCATTGAGCTTCCAGCAGCATTTGGTAGCTGAACCAAAATAAAAAATATCACATATCACAACTATAGTCCAGTAGCAAAAAAACACAACATGAAAGCAAAACGCACCAAATAGACAAAATACAGTCCATTTTTCAGACCGAAGGATTTTCCCAGTGTGAATTCATGCTAAATTAAAGCTTAAACCCCATTTCTTTAGAGTTGCCTTCGATTAATAACTACAACATTTATTAATTCTAGTCTAAATTACAACTTTTCAATACTTTCCATTATTTTTCCACTGCAACATAATACAATGTGTTCTTGTATTATCTTTTTGCCATGCAAAACACCTTAAATATCCTCATGTTATACAAATAATCTTGATTTTTATGACAGTTCTTTGGGTTTCCCTGATGAAAGCTGCTAAGCTCCGTGGTGGGGGAGCTGGGACAGTCCACCAGTAGCTTGCTGTGTGTTTTCTGTTAAGTGTCAGAAAAATGCATCAACTATAAACCTAGCTTAACCTGTATTTACTGTCACTGTTACTGGTGTATAAAAACACTTTAAAATAAACAATTAGCTGGGAGGGGCAAGTAAAACCTGTTGGGCTCTAATATTATTGATGCTGTGGGGAATTTGAAATCAGTTTAACATTGATTGATTTTTTCTTCTTCCTTTTATTATCTGTGATCTTCCCTAGTGAAGTCAGTTCCTTAACGTAATATGTGCATGTGTGTGTGTGTGTGTGTGTGTGTGTGTGTGTGTGTGTGTGTGTGTGTGTGTGCGTGCGTGTGTGTGTTTATGTGTGTGCATACATGAAAACATGAACTTTCAGATAAAAACAGGAATCATCTGTTACAAATGCCAGCGGTAGATCTCTGGCCTAATCAACACATTGTAACACAACATATCAGTAAAAAGCAGACAGATTAAAATAATAGAAACTTAAAATAAAAGCATAAGCATGTAAACAAAATCCTATAGCAGAAGAAATACAAATAACTAAATGCCAAACTGAAATCAGTATTTATTTTATTTCAGTAACAAGGAAAGTCAAAGTACGATTTTCTAGTATAACTGCGACTCTTGTTTCATGTTTAAACAAGAAAAAAGAAAAGCAGTTGCATTTTTCTCTATCTACTTACCACAAACACTGGGTGTTGGTGTCAGATCCATTGAAGCAGCGCATCCAGAAAACAGCAGCTTCAGCTTCAACACTTAAAAATCCACTGGATTCGTTATGATGCAATCTGGATGAAAAACATGAGTTTAATGGAACCGAGAATAAAGGTGACTAATACTGTAAATGTCACCTTTATTCTTAATCCTGACTCTTAGTAGATGACATAACATAATGATAAACATTTTTCTATTAAGGTAAATTTGTTTCACAATTATCCAATAAAATAAAAACTAATCTCAATTTAAAAAAAAAAAAAAGTGATCATAACGTTTGGAATTGTAATATATATTTTGTTTAAATTAAAAGCTTTATTTACATTTTTCTTTTAATCACTATTTTTTTTGTCTCAAGAAGTGAAAAAAAAATTGCATAACAAATTTTTATTTGCGCATGTCAGAAATGTTTGGTTGCGATTTTCAAACTTTTAGTTTTGATGCTCTTTTTTTTGGTTGAACTCAAAGACTAACTGCTTTCTACTCAGAATTTAACCTGCTTTTGGAAACCGAGGAGCCTCGGTGTAAACACCTTTACTCAAAGCATTAAAATGTATTAACACTTATTAGACGGTTCATATTAATAAACACGTCTCTAAACAGATTGTTTTTAGTCTCATCAACGTTAATACTAAATGGAAGCTAAAAATAATGACACACTTTATAATTTGCGCCTTCACTGTCAGCAACACAAAACTGTTTATGAATAAACCAAGTAATTTTATTACCGAAGTGAAGATGAGCTGTCGCTGAGGTTCAATCCAAGAAAACAACTTATAATGAAAACGAAGGTGGTTTGATGACAAAAGCGAAAGTGAAACTTTTTGAATCTTCCTTTTTCCATAATGGCGGATCGTCAGGAATTCATGGGTGAATACCGCCACCTACTGTCCATGAACGTGTAACAGCAATAGCTCCCACTTGATTCTGTTTTTTTAATTTTGCATTATGAAGATAAATAATGCTTGCCTTATTATATAAAATGTCTCTTTATTTACTAGTTTACATTGTTCCTTTTAAACTAAATTCTTTTCATTCACACCATTCCATGTTTCCCCCCATTATTTCTAGTTCTTCACTTATATTAATAATTTATTTGCCCTCTGCTTTCCCAAAAGGAACCTTAACAAATTATATTGTGATCACATACTAAATATTGTAATACTATTCTGATTTTCTGAATTGTAGTTTTGCATTTGCTGTACAACCTAACTGTCCTTTCCGTGTGTCCAGCTATAGTGGTTGGTGCTGGTTCCCTTCAGGACTCAGTAAATGTTCAGAGGTTCTTGAGGTGATTTATTTTCTTTATACTTTTTGTTTTAGTTTAGGAACCGGTTTCCCTGTTCAAACTATCCTCCCCGCTGTCTGACCTCAGGATTTAACACTTTCACTTCCTTTTCCAGTTGTTTCTGGTCTTAAATGTCTTTTAATGAAAACTAGAAATAAATGTAACTTTTTAAATTGTGAAACCACGTCTCTGTTATTGGTGCTGATGGTCTTGAGTGTAATTCCCATAGTGGTATTTTTAACAGTTTTTGGTTCCTCTGCTCAGTGAGACGTGACTTTAAAGAGCAAAGCACCAAATAAATCTTTTACCTTCTGCTGCCACAACTATTAGAAACTGTAAAATGTGTGAATACAATAAAAAGAGTCAGACTGTATTTTAAGGTCTATATTTATTAGCATTTTAAAACATAGATAAAATATTAATGAACTTGTTTACACACAATCTGAATGAATTATATAGCAGAGTATAGAGCAAATTATGTGATTATAAAATCCAGTCGAGTCAAACTCATTTTATAATATAATTCAGATAAACCACATTACAGTTAAATTCAGTTTATTTGAATTGGTAAAAATGTCATTCAAATGAAGAAAGTTTTATAGTTTTCATCCGTCCCTCATCCTCAGGATGGATGAAGGTAGTTCAGAGGACAGAAATTCAGAATAAATCTTCATCAGAACCCAGATAAGTTTATATAGAAACAAAACACAGAATCAATGGTACATAAATGTTTTATAAATTAAGGAGGAAGTAAAGAGTTGAGAGTGTTGTAGCTCTTTTAGTGGCTTAATTTTGAAGAGACTCAGCTAAATACAGTATATAAACTGTGAGTCAGGTGTACAAGATAATATGTTGTAAGTCATCTTCAGAGCTTCACACATTCATGCTCTAATATTCAGGAATTAATGTGGGATTCAGCATGTGGCCCTAAACACAACTGAAGATTTTAATCATCATTTAATAAGTTGCAGCCAAAACATCAGACACATGATGTATAATGCTGGTTTTCTCTTTCACAGCCACTGCAGCTCCAACCACAACCTCAAGATCTGCCCAACAACAAGGCCACCAAAAGCTCCAAGAGCCACTCCACCAAACGCTGCACGAGCGCCTAACCAAGCACCCTGGATCAACAAGTTGTTTCTTCCTGCCTGGGTTCTTGCATCTCCAGGATTATTGCCTGAATTTTCCCTGCGCAGTCGTTCTTCTTCTTCTTCCTTTGCTCTTTGTGCCTCTTCAAACATCTCATTGGTGTAGAAACTTCCTCCATTTTTTCCATTTCTCTGAACCATCCTGTTGATCTTCTCCATCAGTCCTCTGACCTGACCAGGATCCTCAACTGTGTTGTTAAAGACATGATATTTATCTTCAAATTCCTGAAAGATGGAGCACCGACTGATGACCTGTTTTAAAGGATGAGATGTTTCTAACAGGTTTTCCATTGTCATATTTTCCTTTTTCAGCTTATCTCCCTGGGTAAACAGGACCATGGTGTATCTGGTTGCTTTTTCTCCAAACATTTTTCTAATTATTTCCACTATTTTTTCATCTTCTTCAGTGAATCTGGTTGGTTGGATCACAATCAGAAACACATGAGGACCAGGAGACGCCATGCTGATGCATTTAGAGATCTTTGTCACAACCTCTTCATTACCTTTACCCGTCTCTAACAGACCTGGAGTATCAATGACAGCCAGATTTAAGCCACCAAAACTATTAGTTTTCTTCTGACAGGTTGTTGTCACAGAGGAAAGAGAGAGTTTAGACTGAAACAATTGTCTCCCTAACATGGTGTTTCCTGCTGCACCTTTCCCGACTCCAGTTTTCCCCAGAAGAACAATCCTGAGCTCTGGCTTCTCATCACCTGTTGAAGAATTAGAAAACAGCAATAAACTGAAAACATTTTTTCAGCTATAAGTGGAAACTAAAAATGGGTCTAGTGACATCAAATACAGAGTGATGGGTTTCATGGCTACATTTATTAATCTGGAAAATAATTTAGGTAGATTACAGATTTAAATAACTCAAAGAAAAAAAGAAAAATCCTATGCCGATTGTCATTTCCTATGGATATTTATTTTACCAAATATTTTCTAAATAAAGTCTTATAACCACTGAAGTGTTGCATCATTTGGAAAACCAAAACAATAAATGCACCAAACACAGAATATGTTCACATACCAGCTGAACTACCTCAGTTTTTGTATATTGATAATTTAATATCTTTTAACAAACTTAGTCTGTACATCATTAAATCAATTCTTATTCTGAAGTTTTAATATTTGGGGAAAAAAACATTTAAGCTCAACTTCAACTTCAACCTCCACTTCAATCAACTCAGTAAAATCCTCAAACATCAATGCGTCTGCTTTTAAACGCAGTTGACTGATGGCTCACTAAACACAGCGTGTTTAAACTGAAAACATTTTCAGTTTATCACAGCCAGTTTTTTTGTTGTTGTTTGTTTTTTTTTTTTTTTTCTGGCGTCAGGCTGGTTTATGATCCCAGCCTGACCCTGAACTGGATTTGGCCGTAAACCATAACGGATCTGAATGCTGGACCAAATGTGCTTCTGTCTGCCAACTGTTAAATAAAGGTTAGTAGAGCTGATAAAACCTTTACTCATCTGATTTAACTCTATGGTTCTAAGATTTGATTAAACCTGCAAAATTTACATTGAAGATGTCTAAAGCAACTTCAAAAGCTCTTTGATTGTAGAGTTCAAAGAACCAAAAAGCTTTTGAAGTTGACAAAAAGTCATTGAAATCTCTAAGCATTTTTAAAAATTCACTCTTTTTTAATATTTTGTCAAAGGTAAAAAAAAAAATACCTCCATGCAATAGGAAACAATTGTTGCCATTACAAACAAACAGCCATTTCTTATCACTGTTACTTGTAAAATGTTCGAGTAAGAAGGTATTAACATTAAGAATAAAAAATACTTTTTAGTATTTATTCATATTTAATGAATATAGAATTGTTAAAAAGCTGTTTCTGTACAAACTCTTACAGATTCCTTATTTAAATGTTTTTCTGGTAAATAATGTTTCCCTATTTACTATGAATGAAACTGTAAACTCTTCTTACCAACTCGATCGTAGCTGTTGTTGGCCATTTCCTCTGTTCTCTTGCAGGCCGTTGATTTGTGATGTTTTGCTGTTGAAAACTTGGTAGTGAATAATTTTACTTTTTAAGTCCTGCTGTTTTAAAGTCTGAGTCCAAACTCCTCCTCCCTCTGAATCCGTCTGCCATCGCAGCCAGAACCACACAGGACACTTTAAGCAGAATGAGATGAAGGAATATGACAACTAAATGTTTCAACAAACACAGACAGACCGGCTCATATAATAGAAAGTTATATTTAATTTAGCAAAATGTGTTTATAATTAGGTTTTTATAATTTTTTTAAAAAATTACTTGTCCAATAAAGTCTCTATTCATGTAACCAGTTACTTTAAAAAAATTTAAGCATTTTTAAAATGTGACTATTGAGAATATCTTGGTGATCCCTGAAAATAACCAATCAGAGCCAGGAGGAAAGTCCTGTCAATCAAGTTTGTCTACTTGCTGCTCAATGTGGTAATGGTGGAGAAACAACTTACAGTTGCAGGAAAACATTTTATTCGCCATCATCAATGGCTATGCTAAGTAGCCTTAGCATCCATTAAAGGATCTATTGTGTTGAACCAGACATAGTTTAGCAAAGAGCAAGCAGGATAGTCTGGGCAGCACATACACTAGGATGATTGACAGCGTCAAGTCCCTCCTCCTGGTTCTGATTGGTTGTTTCTGACTGAGTGGTGTATTTCTGCAGAGGAAATGGATTTTTTCAAAGCTTATCAGTCTTATACTGTCACAACATAATGATAATTTCAACATAAATGTAAAGTATATGTATATTTGTCTTTTATAAAAGTTACACACTGCATCTTTAATAGCTGAATATATTGCTCTAAGTGAAAGCAGGTGCATGAACCAGTTTCACTTTTATTTTCTAAAAGTTTGCATCTGATTTACCAGCTGATTTTACTGACTGGTTTCTCATTCAAAGACTTTCCATCACATGACCATAACATTCTACTTCCTTCAGCTCCTTGCAAATACAAATAGTAATTTTAAATATCAATCATTAACATTAAATAAAAGAACGTTGTTAAAAAATATTCCTATTATCCTGGCATTTGGTCAATTAAAATAATTTATCTTACCGATTACAAAACAAGGAAACTTTGCTTTATACATTATGGATGTAAAAATATTTCTGAGATCCAGTTACAATTCCAAATACTCTCTTTTCAAAAAGTTAGTGTGTAACACATTTTTAAAATGTCAATAAACAAATAAAATGTATTTCAGGTTATAAAATTTCAGATTTTATTACACATAATATTAGTGTTCTTACAGAATAAGCCAATGGAGCTTTTTATGTGCGAACAATATAAATATGTTCAATAATATAAATGCACGTTTGTTGAGTTTAGCTGTACAATTGCACTACCAAATGTAACTAGAGCAATGAAGTAGCCAATTTAATTATGGGGAACTTTTTAATAAATCTTTGTTTGTGGGGCTCTGATGAGTTGCAGTGATGTACAGACATGTCCCCAAAAAATGTCTGCCATAAAAGATAAAAATTAGTTTTAAAATATTAATCGTTATTGCAATAAACACAACAAAACATTGTAACAAAAGTCAATATATTCCCAATTCCTGCCTATAGAGCATTGAAGTTGTTGGGTCTATTTGGAGGAAACTCAACCTTATAGACATACTGTATTTTATCCACCCATCCATCCATCCATCCATCCATCCATCCATCCATCCATCCATTTTCTTACACCCTTGTCCCTTAATGGAGTCGGAAGGTGCTGGTGCCTCTCCAGCTTAGACATATCTTAGTAAAATATTTATTTATTTGGGGAAATACCAAATAGAAGCAAAAAGCTAAAACAAATCTTTATTGGAGTTTTAAGATCAAAATTAAATACCTCTAATCTCAGGTTCCTCTTTCAGATCTCCAGTAAAATTAATCAGCAAATTAAATGTAGATCCTCTCCTTCCTTTTCCTTGTTATGGAAATATATTAAATCTGGTAATGATTATCACTAATCACCAGATAAACCAATCAATAATTACTCTAGAATGTCTAAAATCAGAACAAATCATCAGGATAATATGTTGTTAAATTAGCAGTATTGTTATTGATCATTGGAGCTTCCGTACACCACAAGGTGTTATGATCTTACATGTACATACGTGGTTTTTCATCACTTCCCAGTTCCTCCCACAAAGTTCTGTTCCATCAGTAACAAACAGAGAAAACAAGCTTCTGTGGAAGTCTAGTTTAACATCCTCTTCTTTTATATAAAAGACAAAGTTTATGCATGGTTAAAAAAATAATCTTTTGTTCCTCAATAAGAGTAAACGCTCTCAAACATGAGGTTTTCACTTCTGACCTTAAAACTTGTAAAACAAATA
>CM065359.1:0-12500 GCA_033032245.1 Poecilia picta
GGTTACAGTTTTGGTGATTATTGTCGCAGTCTGAGCAACACTGGACCCATTTCCATAACTTTCAGAACATGGGAACCAATTATTGACTCTTTCCCCCAGTCCAGAGTTGCAGAAGTCGTGGTAAGAAATAAACCAATTCTTCCCTTGCAGGTGAAGGAATATGGAGTATTTTTTTACACTATATGTAGCGATAGCAGCGCTCGCTCTTCCACAAGGTCTTGGGGCTCACAGCCCCTCCCACCAGAGCTTAGTTAATGGATGGAAACAGTCATAAATAAATCATTCTAGTAAATATGATGAAAAAAGGCTTGGTATATCAGATGACCATCCACTGGGTGACACATTGCATGAGCCAGACGTGAAATCCTGGCAGTAAAATTTTTCCAACTGCTTGTGATCTTTTGTTGCCAAGGTTTTGGCTGACTTGTGATCTTGCTTTGAAAACCTATGTTTTGTTATTTAATGTATTTAATTTTATTTGCAGATGAATCGCACGTTTGTCAACTGAATGAGTTTAAACTGCATTTAGTTCTGCTTTATTTTTGGGTTTGCTTCTGCAGCTTTGAGTTCATTCCATTTGAAATGTTATTATTTTCACTGAATTAATTCATTCAAAATTATTTTTCTCTTATATTTTTTGCAGGTTTTTTTGGTAAGTTCTGTCACCAGACTGACATGAATTATTCACAACTACAGAGTACATTTCTGCAGCTCCGTTCTGTGGAAAACATTTTTCTTCATCACCTTTCCCAGCTTCTCTGAACTGACTGATGAAAAACATCAAAAACATGAAAGCAGAGCAGAGGGAACCACCATGCATTATGTGTTCAAATTGATATCACATACGAAGTAATGCAAACACATCCCCTTTGTTTCTTAAATTAAACTTGTAAAAATCTCTTTAGATGCTGATTTAATGTAATCATATTTCTTTTTTATTAAAATCACAGGTATTTAAAAAATAATTGACAGTATTTACTCAATATCTACAAGCATGGTGCATCAGAGGATGTCAGACATGCGCAGCAACATTTGTTTCTTACTACGTCTCCCCTGTGGTCCATGTTGCTTAGCAACAGCAGAAGAGGAGGAGAACAAGACCTGCAGCGCATCAGCCCCATGGTACAGGCATCCTTCCTGATTCACTGAAACATGACATCGTTCAGTCAGTAGATGCAGAGCTCATGGCACCTCCTCGCGGAAAATCTACATCACTACAGGAAATAAGAAAACGCAATTAGACTGTATACAGACCGTTTTTTACAATACTTAAGTTATTGAAAACTTCATGTATTTCAGCAACTGTATTCATCTGCAGGTCTTTTTTATGGAATAACTCAGCTCAGTTTTAAAAAATTAGTATCTCTTAGCTTCTGTTGGATGATGGAGTTTTATCTTAATGCTGCTCTGAAGACTAGATTTATTTATTTTTTAAATTTATTTTTAAAAATCAGCTCTTCTATCCAGCTTATTTGTTTTATTTGTCTTCAAACTCTGTTTTCAAGACAAACATCAAATCTGAGCTTCTGTTGGTGGCGGAAATGTGTTAACACCATTCTGACCATCAGAAATTTACTTTAAAATGTCCGTCAGCATTACCCAGGTAATGCATTGCATGGTGGGCCTTCAGATTTTAGCTTCTAATTCTAGTTTTTTTTTTGCTGCAAACCCTAACAACCCTATACCGTAGTGATCAAATTTTTAAAATGCATTTTTATCATATTTCACGTTTCTTTTGTCATGTAGCGCGGCGCGCCGGTCTTGGTCTCGACTTGGTCTTGGGTTAGATGGTCTTGACTTTAACACTGTCCGTTCTCCCAAACCCGAACACCACCACACACGTAAACACACACATGCATGCACGTGTATACTGTTAAGAAAATAAATATGTCTTAACTAAGGTGAAACACTGAGTCAATAAAAACAAATCAAAATTATTTTTATTAAGAAATGAAGCAAATATGAGCAATGACCCCCTGGTTAGCCCAGGGAAGTGAAGAAAAGATGAAGGTACATCACTTTTAATATCCACTGTTACAGGATGGGAGCAAACGGGAGAACCCCACCAGTTTCAGTTTACATTCAATACCTGCACAGTTTGCAGGCATTTTGCACCTGCAAACTGTGACCCTGGATAGTTCAAACCCAGGTCAGAAATACCTTTATGATGTGTTTCAGTGAGCTGCCCCCAACATGAAGAGTGCTTTATAGATAAAATTGATGATTTAAATAAAACTAAATTGTGACATAATACACAGCTAAGGTTAAAGGAAATGCTACATCAGGGAACACCCTCTTTAGGGCATAGCTTAGCTAGAGGCCTACAAAAGGAATCATAAACTGTTAGGTGCCATTTTGCTGTGTTGTCCCTTAAGTAAACAGGGCGATGGACCAGCGTTGCATTTTGGTCTTCATAATAGGATTGATGATTTCAACCCTTCCTTGGGCTGCCACCTTATCGTGGTGGAGGGTTTGTGTGTCCCAATGATCCTGGGAGCTCTGCTGTCTGGGGCTTTATGGCCCCTGAAGGGTCACCCAAGCAGGCAGGTCCTAGGTGAGGAACCCAGACACAGGCAGCCCGAAGACCCTTTATGATGGAAACGAACTTTGAACCTGCCGTTCCCTCGCCCGGATGCGGGTCACCGGGGTCCCACTCTGGAGCCAGGCCTGGAGGTGGGGCACGATGGCGAGCGCCTGGTGGCCGGGCTTTTAACCACGGACCGGCCGGGCTCGGCCCGAAGAGGAGAGTGGTTCCCCTTCCAACGGGCTCACCACCTGTCGGAGGGGCCAAAGGGGGGTCGAGTGCAATGCGTCATGGGGCGGCGGGAGGGAGGCGACCCTGGAGGTTGATCCTCGGCTGCAGAAGCTCTTGGGACGTGGAACTTTTCTTTCTGGTGGTGAAGGACCGGAGCTTGTGTGTGAGGCTGAGAGGTTCTGGCTAGAAATAGTCGGCCTCACCTCGACACATGGCTCTGGTTCTGGAACCGTCCCCTTGAGACGGGCTGGGACTCTGGTTCTGGTTCTCCTTGAGACGGGCTGGACGTACTTCCACTCTGGAGTTCCCCACAGCGAGAGGCGCCGGCCAGGAGTGGGCAGACTTGTTGCCCCCCTTTTCTGGCGCCTGTATGTTGGGGTTTACCCCGGTGAAAAAAGAGGGTCACCCCCCTTTTACCTACGGTGGGGGGAGGGTTCTGATGTTGTCTGTGCTCCCCGACAAGACTTTTGCACAGGCTGGAGGTGACTTGGTCCACCATCCGGCGTCTCAGTGCAGCACCAACACTGTTTAAGTGGGGATTGTGGCTGTGATCTTGACCCCGGACATTGGGGGGCCGGTCGGCGGAATACTTCGAAGACCCCCCTCAATCCCACCAACATGCCTTCTGTTGAGGAAGCTGAGCTGTGGACTCTGGGTTGGGCTCTCCAATCTCTGAGGACGAGGTCATGAGGGGGTCAAAAAGCTCCACGGTGGCCTCAGGGCCCCGGGGGGGGGTGGGGGGGGGGGGGATGAGATCCACCCGGAGTTCCTTAAGGCTCTGGATGTTGTAGGGTTGTGTTGGCTCCCGCGACTGTGCAATATCGCATGGACATCAGGGGCAGTTCCTCTGGATTGCAGGACCGGGGTGTGGTCCCCCTATTTAAAAAGGAGGACCGGAGGGTGTGCTCCAATTACAGAGGGGGTCACACTCTTAAGGCTCCCTGGCCCAGGTTATTAGGGGTCCTGGAGAGGAGGGGTTCCATCGGATAGTCGAACCTCGGATTCAGGAAGAGCAGTGTGGTTTTCGTCCTGGTCGTGTCATGAAGTGTGTGGCGGGTGGTGGTGAGGAGATATGCAGAAGACCCAGGTATGGTGTAGATGATGGTAGAATTTAAAGAAGGCAGCTCAACAGTCCAAGAAAAACAGGCAGCACAGTAAGCAGATAAGCTAACACTGGTAGCGACTGATCAGGAAAAGACTGACACGAGAGCTGATGCCGACACAGGACTTAACAGTTCAACTGTGCTGGCAGACGAACTATAATAGACTCGTCTAGACAATGTATGACAACGACAAGGACCCGACGAGAAAACACAGACAACAGGGGAGACTAAATACACACAAGGTAATCAAGTGAACGAGACACACACTGGGAAACAATTAACGCGGAAGATGCAGAGACAGGACTCACAGGGAACAGGACTACACAGAAAACTTAAAAATAAACAGACAAAAAACGGATCACGACAGGTCGTGGAACACTGGACCAGCTCTACACCCTCAGCAGGTCCTGGAGGGTTCTGGGAGTTCGCCCAACAGGTCTACATGTGTTTTGTGGACTTGGAGATGGCATTCGACCGTGTCCCTTGTGGGGCCTTGTGGGGGGTTCTCTGGGTGTATGGGGTACCGGGCCCTTTGATACGGGCTGTCAGATCCCTGTATGACCGGTACCAGAGGTGTTGATCCGTTTTGGTGGCCTTCGGATTCATCTCTGCTTTTTGCGGATGATGTGGTCCTGTTGGCTTCATCAGATCTGCAGCTCTCACTGGAACAGTTCGCAGCCGAGTGCATTACCCATATGCAGAACACGAGTCAGGAGAGTGAGAATCAGATAAATAAGTTTTAATGTAAAAAATTCAAAGCAGGTAAATCGACAAGTGTGTATATCTGGTCCTTGGGATGGGATCACCAGAACGTCTGCACCGTGAGGAAATCAGCAGAGGAGATTTGTGACTTTGTGGTAATTGGGAAATGAAAAGTTTTTTCAAGGGTGCGTGTTTGATCTATTTAGTAAGAGGGTTAGGACGTGACGTGTAAAAAAGAATATATCTGTGCCTGAACAGATCCATTTTTGCAGTACAAACAACCAATTCTTTATCTTTTCTTATTTTATTTTGAACACATCAACATAATATGACAGTCACTGATAATCATGTTTAAAGATTGTGGAAATGTTTAACCCTTTTTAGACCCTGAAGTCCCTCAGTTTTTCAAAATTCTGCATACACAGAAAATCAAGTAAATCAAGCATGCGTGAATTTTTTCAAACTAATATATTTCTGAGTTCATGACTAATTTGTTTTAAAATGTTTTAAAACAAATTTTCAAAAGCTTTGGGTTTAAGTGATGCTAACTCTCACCTGCAGGGGGCAGTATTTATTTCTTCTTCCACACTGCTGCTTCAGTCTAACTTGATATCACATTATAGACTGTGATCAAAATTATGCATAAAAATCAAGCTATTTAAGTTCTTCAAACCAAATCTGATTTT
This sequence comes from Poecilia picta, assembly GCA_033032245.1. Taxonomy (NCBI): domain Eukaryota; kingdom Metazoa; phylum Chordata; class Actinopteri; order Cyprinodontiformes; family Poeciliidae; genus Poecilia; species Poecilia picta. The sequence goes on from CM065359.1 coordinate 5,247, forward strand.
ATTTGTTTCATGCAACATCTTTGCATGAACGAGATGATCCTTCAGATTTTTGCTCCTGCAGAAAGCAGATATGGCCCTCCTGTCTTTCAACCTTCCACTAACAGATTGAAATTATAAAAAATTTTTTCTTAAAATCTAGGGCCAAATTAACATTAGTAGGTGCTGATAAAAGGAACTGCCACCAGCTTCACCTTCCTGTTTGGATTCAGTAATGTATTTTAAAACAACTCAAAATTATGTTTTATTTGATTTGTCTTCAACTCAGTTTTTAAGACAGAAGTCACAGCTCGATTCAAATCTCATCTCTGAGGTTCTGCTATGTGCCAAATAATGTTTGTACCTCAGAAATTACCTTTAAAATGTTCAGCATTTCCCAGAATGCATTGCATAGTGGGGCTTCAAATTGTAGCTTGTAATTCAACTGTTTTTGCTGAAAACCTTAACAAACCATATACTGTTGTGATCAGAATGAGCTCAGTGTTTAACTGGATGAATTCAAAATGAACTTGGAAACATGTAGAAAATCGGGCACATGACTCAGAATGGGGTTCATTTTGTTGAACTGCTGCCTGTGATCATAGAGGACACATCCCATGGTGGCAGCTTTGGGTAAGTTAATGTGGTTCATGTGTTTGGATCACATTTGCTGAGCATTCTAGGGTCTTGCGGTGTATGATGGCACTAGAATAACTCTTTACTCATTATGGGGTGATGAATCCAGCAGGTGCCTGGAGACCTGCAAGGCAGTAGCTTGCTGCACCTGGTCAGGTTCTCTTTCCTTGGGAGGATGGCTGTGTGGTGACACCTTGCTATGGCTGTTTTTGTTAATTCCTCTAGGTGGCACTGTGCCATGGGGGCTGTAACAAACATAGAGATTGCTGGTGCACAGTTCATGTTTCCTAGCTTAGCAAAGGTGAGTCGGTTCCCCCAGCAGACTGTCGGGACTCAACCCAGACCAGACCAAGGAATCAACGGGAGAACGCTTCTGCTTCCTGGGCATGCTAGTTCCACCTTGCGGTGTTAACGGATAGGTGTTTTTGAAACCAGGGGGCGCGGTACGTATCAGCCTTCCCAGGTTCCGCCTATAGGAACAGCACATGGGGAAAGGTGATCTAGGACTCAGGAGTCTTAAATGCAGTCCAGTCTTCTATGAGGAATAGCCTCACACACGCACAACATGCACCACAAACTTGGAATTCTGTCTTCAATCTTCCAGCTCCTAACCTCCCTAACCCTAACCCTAACCCCCTCCTAACTGCAAAAGGAAAGAATGTTAATTTCAGGAAATCTTCAGATTAAAGATCTGCTTACCAGCTTTAACCTCCTAAGACCTGAGCTTTGTATTTAATCCTGTAATTTTCGCAATTAGTCCCATCAGCCCAAACAAAAAAATTTGTTTTACATGAAGTTGAGAAAAATTATATCCACATGAGGGGACACAATATAAATTTCAGACAATATTCTCTCAATTTATTAATGTAATCCAAAACCTCTTTAGTTTCTGTTCACATTAGCATTGTTTCTGAGTTCAGAAACCAAAATGATGCACAGTAGTTGACTGTTTCAGCAATGTGGCCTATTCAAAGTATTACTAATGGATATGGGAATACATAGGTCCTTAAGTAAAATCACTCAAAGTAAATTGCATTTCTGCTGTTATAAACAGTTAATTTTGGAATATTACACTTGAAACATTTAATTCTGTTCTTGATCTACTTCAAACTCTTTTTTTCCCTTATGGGATCATGCTCACTTATCTGTAAACAAATTTGTAAGCAGAGCACCTTGCAAATAAAACTGCACTCAATTTGTTCTGATGTGCTTTTTCTTTGGGATTTTAGTTTTTTGTTTATCTCTAGTGAATTTATGTTGTCCTGGTCCGCCCCTTGATTGATCCCAGGTGTGACTCATTCCCTGATTATCCTCCCCTTATTTAAAACCCCACTGTGTTCTTCGTTCCTTATCAGGGCCCATTAGTTTGTAGTTCCAGTCAGTTAATTTATCATGTTCTTTGTTAGCCGTGCTACCAGTTTGAGAGCCTTACCATCTGCTTGAGTGGATGATAAACACTATTGTTGGTTCCAAAACAAAAGTGTTTTACTATTGTGGATAGCTTTCATTAAATAAATTCTTTTTCATCCATCTTTCAACGTGGTCCTCTGACCTCATTGCACCCAATCAAATTCATGACACTTATACTCTGCTTTGCATTTTTAAGTTAGCCACCTTTGGCATATGGGCATTTGCTGTTCTGTGGGACTGAGACATGGTGCAAACGCCTTCACTTGGTGGCTTTTTCCATTGGGTAAAATGTCTGTCCAATTCCCACTCTGAAAAGTCAAGTCAACTGAAGTCAAGACCAATTTTGGCTACTTCCATGCCAAAACTGCATGATGCTCTTTCTTGGTGTGCCACACAGAGGTCTTTAACAGTACAATAGCCAGCTATTTGCCAAAGCCAAATCTGTAATTGGTACCCTCAAAGTCCATTTCTTCCCACTTGTGTGTTTGGAACTCATCAGGTCATTGCAAACATCTTGGAGTCCATTTAGGACAATTATTGGTCAACCAATTACTGTCCTAAATGGACAATTGGTTGTGAGATGGCCACTCATATCAGATTGATGTCTTTGTTTAGGCGTTTCTTTGGCTCTCCTGCATGAACAGTAGACACCATTGGTAGTGGCACATTTTAATACCATTTTTTGCCTGTAAATATATCAATAATTGTAACTTGTGTTGAAACTCCCCAACCCTTTTCATTGCTTTAGTTTGTATCTTCATTCAAACTGAATCTAGCATTAATAACTTGCATCTATTTTATTGTAATGCATTCCTCACATTTGGAGATTTAAAGATCCAATCTCTGTAAACCTTGGCTGCAGGAGTCTGAGACAGATTACCCATCACCAAGCCTTACAAACCCTGATTCTAGCTCTTCAAGCTTTGAAAATCTTCCCATTTTAATCCTTCATCCACCATCTTTTTTCAGACTAGCATTCTGGAAAAATTTCCCTATAAATATGTAGTTAAAAATCTTTGTAGATTTATCTTGAAACATGCTATAGGTATTTTACAAGAGTTAAAATACTAAAAACAATCTCACAATTTAATTTAATACTCACTTCTTTAACTTTAGTGCATGTTGAAATATTAAACTGATCCTAATTTTATTAAATAGGCCTCATTTTAGGTTATTTACTCAGTTTAATCAATGTATAACTTAATTAGCTTAACACTTATGATCCCAATTTAATTAAACTTTGATTACGAATTTAATAGATCACATCTTGAGTGTATTTCGCTATTCATCTGAACATGTTGGTACATTATAACCAGAGAAGAATCTAATCAGAAAATGGAGTGTAATGAATTTGTTATTGAAACTGTCATTTCTGTTAAGAGTTTAAAAATTTATTCTATTAAACATGTGCTAATTTTTTATCAAAATCCACTGATGCACTGGGTCATTTCAATGGTCAGAGTTCTTTGGTTCAGGAAACAGTTTAAGGCCATTTTGAAATGAAAAAATGGATAGGTCATATACTTTGGTCACATTTTGTTGAGGAAAATCTATTCTTTATGAAAATAAACATGTATTGTTCCTGTCTTGGGGAAAATGCGGGAGGATTAGATGGTGATGACTTCACCCTTTTGGCCTTAGTAGCACCTGCTACTCTCTGGTGTGCAAACAGCAACATGTCATATGGGCTGTTTCAGATGACCTCTAAACTGCGGATTATAATGCATCAAAGTTTAAACAATGCCTTGAGAAAAGTTATTTACCTAAAGGAGCTAGTCGGATCACTAGGGTGGAACTTTTCTTAATTGCCACACAGTGGTTTCTAAAGGGGCATATTCAGATTTTGGTATCTTGTGGTTTTTAATTCTCTTTTATGTTGAGCTGTTTGAGTTCATGCACTTTAAATAAAAATGTGAATTATTTTGAGTTGAATGGTGACTTTTCTTTAATGGTTGCACTTTTATGCATGACATTAATGGACCTGGTTAGATGAACGATGAGAAACGGGTAGTAAAAATGTGTAATTTCTCAACATATTAAAATTTAACTAAGTACTTATATCAACATATTGGTAAATCATTGTAAGAAGCAAAGTAAATATTAAAATTTTTGTAAGGTATCACATCAAACACCTATAACTTGTTTTTGCATATACACAAAAATGAGTGAAGATTATTAACAGAATATAGTTTTTCTTGTACTTGTCCACTAACACATGGCAGTAAAATTGCCTTGTGCTGATTTCTACAAAATCTGTATGTGAAGACATAGAATAAGTTACACAATATGTACTTGATCCTTTAATTTAAATTGATAAAATGTGAGCTCATTTGGGCAAGACATGGAAGTAGAGGTTGAGTGAACCTTTTCAGTGTGATTAAATCTAAAAACATGACGGTTTGAATTTTGACATTAGCAGTGCACCCATTGAAATGACACTTTATAAAATAGTGATTCCAAATTTCTAAGGAACAGTCCAACCAGGGAAAACCTAACGTTTGGGCCTTAGGGTTTGGGCCTTAGGGTTTGGGCCTTAGGGTTTGGGCCTTGGGGTTTGGGGCCTTAGGGTTTGGGGTTAGGGTTTGGGCCTTAGGGTTAGGGTTGGGGTTTGGGTTTAGGGTTTGGGTTAAAAGGGTTTGGGCCTTAGGGTTTATCTGTAAAATGGGGGTTGTTTGGGCCCTTAGGGTTTGCTTTAAAATTTGGGGTTGGGTTTGGGCCTTAGGGGTTTGGCCCCTTAGGGGTTTTGCCTTAGGGTTTGGGCCTTGGGTTTTGAGGCCCTAAGGGTTTGGGGCCTTCCTTTTAAGGGTGTTGCCTTTAGGGTTTGGGCCATAGGGTTTGGGTGGGGTTTGGGGCCTGGGTTTTGGTCCTTTAGGGTTTCCTTGGGGTTTTGCCTTAGGGTGTTGCATTTAAAGGGTTTGGGCCTTAGGGTTGGGGCCTTAGGGTTTGGGCCCCTAGGGTTTGGGCCAGGGTTTTTTTGGTTTGGGCCTTAATATGGTCCTTAGGTTTGTGCTCAGGGTTTGGGCCTTATTTGGGCCCTTTGGGGTTTGGATTAAAATTTGGCCTTAGGGTTTGCCTTATGCTTGGGTTAGGGTTGGGCTTAGGGTTTGGGCCTTAGGGTTAGGGTTAGGGTTTGGGTTTGGGTTTGGGCCTTAGGGTTTGGGCCTAGGGTTAGGGTTAGGGTTTGGGCCTTAGGGTTTGGGCCTAGGGTTTGGGCCTTAGGGTTTGGGCTTAGGGTTTGGGCTTTTAGGGTTTGGGTTAGGGTTTGGGTTAGGGTTAGGGGTTAGGGTTTGGGCCTTAGGGTTGGGCCAGGGTTTGGGCCCTTAGGTTTCCCTTAAAAGGAATTTGGGCTTGGGTGTATGGCTTGGGTTTCGGCCTTAGGGTCCCTTGGCCTTTAGTTTGGGGTTGGGCTTGGCCTTAGGGTTTGTCCCTTGGTTTTAAAAAGGGCTTCAGGGTTTAGCCGTAAGGACTTGGGCTTTAGTTTGGGCCCTTTGGGGTTCCGGGCCCTTACGGTTTGGGCCTTAGGGTTTGGCCTTAGGGTTTGACCCCCTTAGGGTTTGGGCCTTAGGTTGGGCCTTAGCGATTTGGGCTTGGGGTTTTGGGCCTTTACGGTTTGGGCCTTAGAGGTTTGGGTCTTGGTTTGACCTTAAAAATGGGTTTGGGCACTAAGGGTTTGGGCCTTAGGGGGGACCTTAGGGGTTTTGGGCCTTAGGGTTTGGGCTTAGGGTTTGGGCCTTAGGGGTTTGGGCTTTGGGTTTGTGGCCTTCAGGGTTTGGGCCTTTAGGGTTTGGGCCTTAGGCGTTGGGGCCTTAGGGTTTGGGCATTAGGGTTTGGGCCTTAGGGTTTGGAGACATTAAGGTTTGGGCCTTAGGGTTTGGGACCTCTATAGGTTGGGTTAGGGTTAGGGTTAGGGTTAGGGTCTAGGGTTAGGGTTAGGGTTAGGGTTAGGGTTTAGGGGTAGGTTAGGGTTGGGTTAGGGTTTAGGGATTAGGGTATGCCGGATCAGGGTTAAAATAGCGGCTTAGGGGTGTATTGGGCCTTAGGGTTTAGGCATTAGGGTTGTGTGGCCTTAGGGTTAGGGTTAGGGTTAGGGTTAGGGTTAGGGTTAGGGTTAGGGTTAGGTATAGGGATTGAAAGCCAGAAAAATATGTGGCTCACTCAAAATATCCTAAAGTAAAAGCTGGGGGTGTGTACTGGCACCGACACCTCTAGAGGTCCCTACAAGCATTAAGTTTGGTGGGTTGGGCTTGTTCCCTTATGGTTAGCGCCATTGGACTCCCTTGATTGAAAAAGTGGCTCACTTAAAATATCAAGAACGTTTAAGGGACTCTTGGGTGTTACTTGGTCCCTATTAGTCCCCAGGGGGACCTACAGCCCCGAGTTTGGTGCTCTAGCCCCTCCCCTTCCTTAGCGCCATTAGATCCATTCATTTTCGGTGATGTCATAGGAAGGTCATAGCGATCTGGGGGTGGTACCTACGTGCTCAGGGGCTCCCCCGAGTCCGTAGATGTAGTGTTCATCATGATTCATTGACCTTCAAAAATGGGTGAAAATGCACTAAGTGTCGTCCTTGGGCCTTACTGTGGGGACCTTACCAGAGTGCGTTTTGGAGCCCCTGAGTCGATTGGAGGTACTGCCACGGGTAGTTTTTTGGGAAATTCATGTGGACACAACTTCCCCATACTTGGTCCAATCTCAACAGGAGTGGTACCTACGTGTCAGGAGAGTCCCTGAGTGCGCAGATACCCATATTGTGGCACTTTGCCAACTTTGGAAAAATTACAAAAATTGACCCATGTACTTGGTATGAAAAAATTCCTTCATATTTAGCTTAGGGTTAGGTTAGGGTTAGGGTTAGGGTTAGGTATAGGGTTGGTTGGGTTAGGGTGGTAGGTTAGTAGGGTTGGGGGTTAGGGTTAGGGTAGGGGTAGGGTTGGGTGGGTAGGGTAGGGTTAAGGTAGGGTAGGGTTAAGTTGGGTTAGGGTTAGGGTTGGGTTAGGGGTTAGGGTTGGGTTAGGGTAGGTTGGGGGGTTAGGGTTAGGGTTGGGTTGGTTAGGGTTGGGTGGTAGGGTTAGGGTTAGGGTTTAGGGTAGGGTTAGGGTTGGTTAGGGTTAGGGTATTAGGGTTTAGGGTGGTATGGGTGGGTTGGGTTAGGTGTTAGGGTTGGTTAGGGTTGGGTTAGGGTTAGGGTTAGGGTTGGGTAGTTGGGTTAGGTAGGGTGTTAGGGTTAGGGTT
>CM065359.1:17500-105000 GCA_033032245.1 Poecilia picta
AGCCACTATGATTTTCTGGCTTATCCCTTATCCTAACCCTAACCCTACCCTAACCCTACCCCCTAACCCTAACCCTAACCCTAACCCTAACCCTAACCCTAACCCTAACCCTAACCCTAACATGCTATTATGAAGGAATTTTTTCATACCAAGTACTTGGGTCAATTTTTGTAATTTTTCCAAAGTTGGCAAAGTGCCACAATATGGGTATCTGCGCACTCAGGGGACTCTCCTGAGCACGTAGGTACCACTCCTGTTGAGATTGGACCAAGTATGGGGAAGTTGTGTCCACATGAATTTCCAAAAAACTACCCGTGGCAGTACCTCCAATCGACTCAGGGGGCTCCAAAACGCACTCTGGTAAGGTCCCCACAGTAAGGCCCAAGGACGACACTTAGTGCATTTTCACCCATTTTTGAAGGTCAATGAATCATGATGAACACTACATCTACGGACTCGGGGGAGCCCCTGAGCACGTAGGTACCACCCCCAGATCGCTATGACCTTCCTATGACATCACCGAAAATGAATGGGAGTCTATGGCAGCTATAGGAAGGGGAGGGGCTAGAGCCACCAAACTCGGTGGTGGGGTGGGTCCCCCTGGGGGACTAATAGGGACCAAGTATCAGCCCATGAGTCCTTACGGTTCTTGAGTTATTTTGAGTGAGCCACTTTTTTCAATCAATGGGAGTCAATGGCAGCTACCATAAGGGAACAAGCCACACCCACCAAATTTTAATAGCTTGTAGGGGACCTCTAGAGGTGTCGGTGGACCAAGTATCACACCCCCAGCTTTTTTACTTTTTGAGATATTTTGAGTGAGCCACATGATTTTCTGGCTTTCATCCCTTATCCTAACCCTAACCCCTAACCCTTACCCTAACCCCTAACCCTAACCCTAACCCAAGCCACACCCACCAAATTTTAATAGCTTGTAGGGGACCTCTAGAGGTGTCGGTGGACCAAGTATCACACCCCCAGCTTTTTTACTTTTTGAGATATTTTGAGTGAGCCACATGATTTTCTGGCTTTCATCCCTTATCCTAACCCTAACCCTACCCTAACCCTACCCCCTAACCCTAACCCTAACCCTAACCCTAACCCTAACCCTAACCCTAACCCTAACCCTAACCCTAACATGCTATTATGAAGGAATTTTTTCATACCAAGTACTTGGGTCAATTTTTGTAATTTTTCCAAAGTTGGCAAAGTGCCACAATATGGGTATCTGCGCACTCAGGGGACTCTCCTGAGCACGTAGGTACCACTCCTGTTGAGATTGGACCAAGTATGGGGAAGTTGTGTCCACATGAATTTCCAAAAAACTACCCGTGGCAGTACCTCCAATCGACTCAGGGGGCTCCAAAACGCACTCTGGTAAGGTCCCCACAGTAAGGCCCAAGGACGACACTTAGTGCATTTTCACCCATTTTTGAAGGTCAATGAATCATGATGAACACTACATCTACGGACTCGGGGGGAGCCCCTGAGCACGTAGGTACCACCCCCAGATCGCTATGACCTTCCTATGACATCACCGAAAATGAATGGGAGTCTATGGCAGCTATAGGAAGGGGAGGGGCTAGAGCCACCAAACTCGGTGGGTGGGTGGGTCCCCCTGGGGGACTAATAGGGACCAAGTATCAGCCCATGAGTCCTTACGGTTCTTGAGTTATTTTGAGTGAGCCACTTTTTTCAATCAATGGGAGTCAATGGCAGCTACCATAAGGGAACAAGCCACACCCACCAAATTTTAATAGCTTGTAGGGGACCTCTAGAGGTGTCGGTGGACCAAGTATCACACCCCCAGCTTTTTTACTTTTTGAGATTATTTGAGTGAGCCACATGATTTTCTGGCTTTCATCCCTTATCCTAACCCTAACCCTAACCCTAACCCTAACCCTAACCCTAAGGCCCAAACCCTAACCCTCAAACCCTAAGGCCCAAACCCTAAGGCCCAAACCCTAAGGCCCAAACCCTAACCCTCAAACCCTAAGGCCCAAACCCTAAGGCCCAAACCCTAACCCTCAAACCCTAACCCTCAAACCCTAAGGCCCAAACCCTAAGGCCCAAACCCTAACCCTCAAACCCTAAGGCCCAAACCCTAAGGCCCAAACCCTAAGGCCCAAACCCTAAGGCCCAAACCCTAAGGCCCAAACCCTAAGGCCCAAACCCTAAGGCCCAAACCCTAAGGCCCAAACCCTAAGGCCCAAACCCTAAGGCCCAAACCCTAAGGCCCAAACCCTAAGGCCCAAACCCTAAGGCCCAAACCCTAAGGCCCAAACCCTAAGGCCCAAACCCTAAGGCCCAAACCCTAAGGCCCAAACCCTAAGGCCCAAACCCTAAGGCCCAAACCCTAAGGCCCAAAACCCTAAGGCCCAAACCCTAAGGCCCAAACCCTAAGGCCCAAACCCTAAGGCCCAAACCCTAAGGCCCAAACCCTAAGGCCCAAACCCTAAGGCCCAAACCCTAAGGCCCAAACCCTAAGGCCCAAACCCTAAGGCCCAAACCCTAACCCTCAAACCCTAACCCTCAAACCCTAAGGCCCAAACCCTAAGGCCCAAACCCTAACCCTCAAACCCTAAGGCCCAAACCCTAAGGCCCCCAAACCCTAAGGCCCAAACCCTAAGGCCAAACCCTAAGGCCAAACCCTAAGGCCCAAACCCTAAGGCCCAAACCCTAAGGCCCAAACCTAGGCCCAAACCCTAAGGCCCAAACCCTAAGGCCCAAACCCTAAGGCCCAAACCCTAAGGCCCAAACCCTAAGGCCCAAACCCTAAGCCAACCCTAAGGCCCAAACCCTAAGGCCCAAACCCTAAGGCCCAAAACCCTAAGGCCCAAACCCTAAGGCCCAAACCCTAAGGCCCAAAACCCCCTAAGGCCCAAACCCTAAGGCCCAAACCCTAAGGCCCAAACCCTAAGGCCCAAACCCTAAGGCCCAAACCCTAAGGCCCAAACCCTAAGGCCCAAACCCTAAGGCCCAAACCCTAAGGCCCAAACCCTAAGGCCCAAACCCTAAGGCCCAAACCCTAAGGCCCAAACCCTAAGGCCCAAACCCTAAGGCCCAAACCCTAAGGCCCAAACCCTAAGGCCCAAACCCTAAGGCCCAAACCCTAAGGCCCAAACCCTAAGGCCCAAACCCTAAGGCCCAACCCTAAGCCAACCCTAAGGCCCAAACCCTAAGGCCCAAAACCCTAAGGCCCAAACCCTAAGGCCCAAACCCTAAGGCCCAAACCTAAGGCCAAACCCTAAGGCCCAAACCCTAAGGCCCAAACCCTAAGGCCCAAACCCTAAGGCCCAAACCCTAAGGCCCAAACCCTAAGGCCCAAACCCTAAGGCCCAAACCCTAAGGCCCAAACCCTAAGGCCCAAACCCTAAGGCCCAAACCCTAAGGCCCAAACCCTAAGGCCCAAACCCTAAGGCCCAAACCCTAAGGCCCAAACCCTAAGGCCCAAACCAAGCCAAACCCTAAGGCCCAAACCCTAAGGCCCAAACCCTAAGGCCCAAACCCTAAGGCCCAAACCCTAAGGCCCAAACCCTAAGGCCCAAACCCTAAGGCCCAAACCCTAAGGCCCAAACCCTAAGGCCCAAACCCTAAGGCCCAAACCCTAAGGCCCAAACCCTAAGGCCCAAACCCTAAGGCCCAAACCCTAAGGCCCAAACCCTAAGGCCCAAACCCTAAGGCCCAAACCCTAAGGCCCAAACCCTAAGGCCCAAACCCTAAGGCCCAAACCCTAAGGCCCAAACCCTAAGGCCCAAACGTTAGGTTTTCCCTGGTTGGACTGTTCCTTAGAAATTTGGAATCACTATTTTTATAAAGTGTCATTTCAATGGGTGCACTGCTAATGTCAAAATTCAAACCGTCATGTTTTTAGATTTACATCACACTGAAAAGGTTCACTCAACCTCTACTTCCATGTCTTGACCATGAGCTCACATTTTATCAATTTAAATTAAAGGATCAAGTACATATTGTGTAACTTATTCTATGTCTTCACATACAGATTTTGTAGAAATCAGCACAAGGCAATTTTACTGCCATGTGTTAGTGGACAAGTACAAGAAAAACTATATTCTGTTAATATCTTCACTCATTTTTGTGTATATGCAAAAACAAGTTATAGGTGTTTGATGTGATACCTTACAAAAATTTTAATATTTACTTTGCTTCTTACAATGATTTACCAATATGTTGATATAAGTACTTAGTTAAATTGTTTAATATGTTGAGAAATTACACATTTTTACTACCCGTTTCTCATCGTTTCATCTAACCAGGTCCATTAATGTCATGCATAAAAGTGCAACCATTAAAGAAAAGTCACCATTCAACTTCAAAATAATTCACATTTTTATTTAAAGTGCATGAACTCAAAACAGCTCAACATAATGAGAATTAAAAACCACAAGATACCAAAATCTGAATATGCCCCTTTAGAAACCACTGTGTGGCAATTAAGACAGTTCCACCCTAGTGATCCGACTAGCTCCTTTAGGTAAATAACTTTTCTCAAGGCATGTTTAAACTTTGATGCATTATAATCCGCAGTTTAGAGGTCATCTGAAACAGCCCATAATGACATGTTGCTGTTTGCACACCAGAGAGTATGCAGGTGCTACTAAGGCCAAGGATGAAGTCATCACCATCTAATCCTCCCTGCATTTTCCCCAAGACAGGAACAATACATGTTTATTTTCATAAAGATAGATTTTCCTCAACAAAATGTGACCAAAGTATATGACCTATCCATTTTTTTCATTTCAAATGGCCTTAAACTTGTTCCTGAACCAAAGAACTCTGACCATTGAAATGACCCAGTGCATCAGTGGATTTTGATAAAAATTAGCACATGTTTAATAGAATATTTTTAAACTCTTATACAGAAATGAGCAGTTTCAATAACAAATTCATTACACTCCATTTTCTGATTAGATTCTTCTCTGGTTATAATGTACCAACATGTTCAGATGAATATGCGAAATACACTCAAGATGTGATCTATTAAATTCGTAATCAAAGTTTAATTAAATTGGGATCATAAGTGTTAAGCTGATTAAGTTATACATTGATTAAACTGAGTAAATAACCTAAATTGAGGCCTATTTAATAAAATTAGGATCAGTTTAATATTTCAACATGCACTAAAGTTAAAGATGTGAGTATTAAATTAAATTGTGAGATTGTTTTAGTAGTTTACTCTTGTAAAATACCTATAGCATGTTTCATAGATAAATCTACAAAGATTTTTACTACATATTTATAGGGAATTTTTCCAGAATGCTAGTCTGAAAAAAGATGGTGATGATGGGATTAAATGGGGAAGATTTTCAAAGCTTGAAGAGCTAGAATCAGGGTTTGTAAGGCTTGGTGATGGGTAATCTGTCTCAGACTCTGCAGCCAAGGTTTACAGAGATTGGATCTTTAAATCTGCCAAATGTGAGGAATGCATTACAATAAAATAGATGCAAGTTATTAATGCTAGATTCAGTTTGATGAAGATACAAACTAAAGCAATGAAAAGGGTTGGGGGAGTTTCAACACAAGTTACAAGTATTGATATATTTACATGGCAAAATGGTATTAAAATGTGCCACTACCAATGGTGTCTACTGTTCATGCAGGAGAGCCAGAAGACGCCTAACAAAGACATCAATCTGATATGAGTGGCCATCTCACAACCAATTGTCCATTTAGGACAGTAATTGGTTGACAATAATTGTCCTAAATGGACTCCAAGATGTTTGCAAGTGACCTGATGAGTTCCAAACACACAAGTGGGAAGAAATGGACTTTGAGGGTACCAATTACAGATTTGGCTTTGGCAAATAGCTGGCTATTGTACTGTTAAGACCTCTGTGTGGCACACCAAGAAAGAGCATCATGCAGTTTTGCATGGAAGTAGCCAAAATTGTCTTGACTTCAGTTGACTTGACTTTTCAGAGTGGGAATTGGACAGACATTTTACGCCAATGGAAAAAGCACCAAGTGAAGGCGTTGCTCCATGTCTCAGTCCACAGAACAGCTAATGCCCATATGCCAAAGGTGGCTAACTTTAAAAATGCAAAGCAGAGTATAAGTGTCATGAATTTGATTGGGGTGCAATGAGGTCAGAGGACCACGTTGAAAGATGGATGAAAAGAATTTATTTTAATGAAAGCTATCCACAATAGTAAAACACTTTTGTTTTGGAACCAACAATAGTGTTTTATCATCCACTCAAGCAGATGGTAAGGCTCTCAAACTGGTAGCACTGGCTAACAAAGAACATGATAAATTACTGACTGGAACTACAACTTAATGGGCCTGATAAGGAACGAAGAACACAGGTGGGTTTAAATAAAGGGGGAGGATAATCAGGGAATGAGTCACACCTGGGATCAATCAAGGGGCGGACAGGACAACATGAAATTCACTAGAGATAAACAAAAAACTAAAATCCCAAGAAAAAGCACATCAGAACAAATTGAGTGCAGTTTTATTTGCAAGGTGCTCTGCTTACAAATTTGTTTACAGATAAGTGAGCATGATCCCATAAGGGAAAAAAAGAGTTTGAAGTAGATCAAGACTGAATTAAATGTTTCAAGTGTAATATTCAGAAATTAACTGTTTATAACAGCAGAAATGCAATTTACTTTGAGTGATTTTACTTAAGGACCTATGTATTCCCATATCCATTAGTAATACTTTGAATAGGCCACATTGCTGAAACAGTCAACTACTGTGCATCATTTTGTTTCTGAACTCAGAAACAATGCTAATGTGAACAGAAACTAAAGAGGTTTTGGATTACATTAATAAATTGAGAGAATATTGTCTGAAATTTATATTGAGTGTCCTCATGTGGATATAATTTTTCTCAACTTCATGTAAAACAAATTTTTTGTTTGGGCTGATTGGGACTAATTGCGAAAATTACAGGATTTAATACAAGAGCTCAGGTCTTAGGAGGTTAAAGCTGGTAAGCAGATCTTTAATCTGAAGATTTCCTGAAATTAACATTCTTTCCTTTTGCAGTTAGGAGTGGGGTTAGGGTTAGGGTTAGGAGGTTAGGAGCTGGAAGATTGAAGACAGAATTCCAGTTTGTGTGCATGTTGTGCGTGTGTGAGGCTATTCCTCATAGAAGACTGGACTGCATTTAAGACTCCTGAGTCCTAGAGTCACCTTTCCCATGTGCTGTTCCTATAGGCGGAACCTGGGAAGGCTGATACGTACCGCGCCCCTGGTTTCAAAAACACGCTATCCGTTAACACCGCAAGGTGGAACTAGCATGCCCAGGAAGCAGAAGCGTTCTCCGTTGATTCTCTTGGTCTGGTCTGGGTTGAGTCCCGACAGTCTGCTGGTGGGGAACCGACTCACCTTTGCTAAGCTAGGAAACATGAACTGTGCACCAGCAGATCTCTATGTTGTTACAGCTCCCCATGGCACAGTGCCACCTAGAGGAATTAACAAAAACAGCCATAGCAAGGTGTCACCACACAGCCATCCTCCCAAGGAAAGAGAACCTGGACCAGGTGCAGCAAGCTACTGCCTTGCAGGTCTCCAGGCACCTGCTGGGATTCATCACCCCAGTATGAGTAAAGAGTTATTCTAGTGCCATCATACACCGCAAGACCTCTAGAATGCTCAGCATTATGTGATCCAAACACATGACCACATTAACTTACCCAAAGCTGCCACCATGGGATGTGTCCTCTATGATCAGCAGGCAGCAGTTCAACAAAATGAACCCCATTCTGAGTCATGGTGCCGATTTTCTACATGTTTCCAAGTTCATTTGAATTCATCCAGTTTAACAGCTGAGCTCATTCTGATCACAACAGTATATGGTTTGTTAAGGTTTTCAGCAAAAACAGTTGAATTACAAGCTACAATTTGAAGCCCCACTATGCAATGCATTCTGGGAAATGCTGAGACATTTTAAAGGTAATTTCTGAGGTACAAACATTTTTGGCACATAGCAGAACCTCAGAGATGAGATTTGAATCTGAGCTGTGACTTCTGTCTTAAAAACTGAGTTTGAAGACAAATCAAATAAAACATAATTTTTGAGTTGTTTTAAAATACATTTCTGAATCCAAACAGGAAGGTGAAGCTGTGGCAGTTCCTTTTATCAGCACCTACTAATGTTAATTTGGCCCTAGATTTTAAGAAAATAATTTTTTATATTTTCAATCTGTTAGTGGAAGGTTGAAAGACAGGAGGGCCATATCTGCTTTCTGCAGGAGCAAAAATCTGAAGGATCATCTCGTTCATGCAAAGATGTTGCATGATACAAATAAAATCAGATTTGGTTTGAAGAACTTAAATAGCTTGATTTTTATGCATAATTTTGATCACAGTCTATAATGTGATATCAAGTTAGACTGAAGCAGCAGTGTGGAAGAAGAAATAAATACTGCCCCCTGCAGGTGAGAGTTAGCAGTCACTTAAACCCAAAGCTTTTGAAAATTTGTTTTAAACATTTTAAAACAAATTAGTCATGAACTCAGAAATATATTAGTTTGAAAAAATTCACGCATGTCTTGATTTTACTTGATTTTCTGTGTATGCAGAATTTTGAAAAACTGGAGGGACTTCAGGGTCTAAAAGGGTTAAACATTTCCACAATCTTTTAAACATGATTATCAGTGACTGTCAGTATTATGTTGATGTGTTCAAAATAAAATAAGAAAAGATAAAGAATTGGTTGTTTGTACTGCATAATGGATCTGTTCAGGCACAGATATATTTCTTTTTTACACGTCACGTCCTAACCCTCTTACTAATTAAGATCTAAACACGCACCCTTGAAAAGAACATTTCATTTCCCATTACCACAAAGTCACTATCTCCTCTGCTGATTTCCTCACGGTGCAGACGTTCTGGTGATCCCATCCCAAGGACCAGATATACACACTTGTCGATTTACCTGCTTTGATTTTTTACATTAAAACTTATTTATCTGATTCTCACTCTCCTGACTCGTGTTCTGCATATGGGTAATGCACTCGGCTGCGAACTGTTCCAGTGAGAGCTGCAGATCTGATGAAGCCAACAGGACCACATCATCCGCAAAAAGCAGAGATGAATCCGAAGGCCACCAAAACGGATCAACACCTCTGGTACCGGTCATACAGGGATCTGACAGCCCGTATCAAAGGGCCCGGTACCCCATACACCCAGAGAACCCCCCACAAGGCCCCACAAGGGACACGGTCGAATGCCATCTCCAAGTCCACAAAACACATGTAGACTGGTTGGGCGAACTCCCAGAACCCTCCAGGACCTGCTGAGGGTGTAGAGCTGGTCCAGTGTTCCACGACCTGTCGTGATCCGTGTTTTTGTCTGTTTATTTTTAAGTTTTCTGTGTAGTCCTGTTCCCTGTGAGTCCTGTCTCTGCATCTTCCGCGTTAATTGTTTCCCAGGTGTGTCTCGTTCACTTGATTACCTTGTGTGTATTTAGTCTCCCCTGTTGTCTGTGTTTCTCGTCGGGTCCTTGTCGTTGTCATACATTGTCTAGACGAGTCTATTATAGTTCGTCTGCCAGCACAGTTGAACTGTTAAGTCCTGTGTCGGCATCAGCTCTCGTGTCAGTCTTTTCCTGATCAGTCGCTACCAGTGTTAGCTTATCTGCTTACTGTGCTGCCTGTTTTTCTTGGACTGTTGAGCTGCCTTCATTAAATTCTACCATCATCTACACCATACCTGGGTCTCTGCATATCTCCTCACCACCACCGCCACACACTTCATGACACGACCAGGACGAAAACCACACTGCTCTTCCTGAATCCGAGGTTCGACTATCCGATGGACCCTCCTCTCCAGGACCCCTGAATAGACCTGACCAGGGAGCCTTAAGAGTGTGACCCCTCTGTAATTGGAGCACACCCTCCGGTCTCCCTTTTTAAATAGGGGACCACCACCCCGGTCTGCCAATCCAGAGGAACTGCCCCTGATGTCCATGCGATATTGCACAGTCGCGTGAGCCAACACAACCCTACAACATCCAGAGCCTTAAGGAACTCCGGGTGGATCTCATCCCCCCCCCCCCCACCCCCCCCCGGGGCCCTGAGGCCACCGTGGAGCTTTTTGACCCCTCAGTGACCTCGTCCTCAGAGATTGGAGAGCCCAACCCAGAGTCCACAGGCTCAGCTTCCTCAACAGAAGGCATGTTGGTGGGATTGAGGAGGTCTTCGAAGTATTCCGCCGACCGGCCCACAATGTCCTGAGTCAAGATCAGCAGCCACAATCCCCACTATAAACAGTGTTGGTGCTGCACTGAGACGCCGGATGGTGGACCAGAGTCACCTCCAGCCTGTGCAAAAGTCTTGTCGGTGAGCACAGACAACAGTCAGAACCCGTCCCCCCACCGTAGGTAGAGGGAGGTGACCCTCTTTTTCACCGGGGTAAACCCCAACATACAGGCGCCAAGATGGGGGGCAACAAGTCTGCCCACTCCTGGCCGGCGCCTCTCGCTGTGGGGAACTCCAGAGTGGAAGTACGTCCAGCCCGTCTCAAGGAGAACCAGAACCAGAGTCCAGCCCGTCTCAAGGAGACGGTTCCAGAACCAGAGCCATGTGTCGAGGTGAGGCCGACTATTTCTAGCCAGAACCTCTCAGCCTCACACACAAGCTCCGGTTCCTTCACCACCAGAAAGAAGAAGTTCCACGTCCCAAGAGCTTCTGCAGCCGAGGATCAGACCTCCAGGGTCGCCTCCCTCGGCCGCCGCCCATGACGCATTGCACTCGACCCCTTTGGCCCCTCCGACAGGTGGTGAGCCCGTTGGAAGGGGAACCACGTCTCCTCTTCGGGCCGAGCCCGGCCGGGTCCGTGGTTAAAAGCCCGGCCACCAGGCGCTCGCCATCGTGCCCCACCTCCAGGCCTGGCTCCAGAGTGGGACCCCGGTGACCCGCATCCGGGCGAGGGAACGGCAGGTTCAAAGTTCGTTTCCATCATAAAGGGTCTTCGGGCTGCACTGTGTCTGGTTCCTCACCTAGGACCTGCCTGCCTTGGGTGACCCTATCAGGGGCATAAAGCCCCAGACAGCAGAGCTCCCAGGATCATTGGGACACACAAACCCTCCACCACGATAAGGTGGCAGCCCAAGGAAGGGTTGAAATCATCAATCCTATTTATGAAGACCAAAATGCAACGCTGGTCCATCGCCATGTTTACTTAAGGGACAACACAGCAAAATGGCACCTAACAGTTTATGATTCCTTTTGTAGGCCTCTAGCTAAGCTATGCCCTAAAGAGGGTGTTCCCTGATGTAGCATTTCCTTTAACCTTAGCTGTGTATTATGTCACAATTTAGTTTTATTTAAATCAATCAATTTTATCTATAAAGCACTCTTCATGTTGGAGGCAGCTCACTGGAAACACATCATAAAGGTATTTCTGACCTGGGTTTGAACTATCCAGGATCACAGTTTGCAGGTGCAAATGCCTGCAAACTGTGCAGGTATTGATGTAAACTGAAACTGGTGGGATTCTCCCGTTTGCTCCCATCTCTGTAACAGTGGATATTAAAAGTGATGTACCTTCATCTTTTCTTCACTTCCCTGGGCTAACCAGGGGGGTCATTGCTCATATTTGCTTCATTTCTTAATAAAATAATTTTGATTTGTTTTTATTGACTCAGTGTTTCACCTTAGTTAAGACTTATTTATTTTCTTAACAGTATACACGTGCATGCATGTGTGTGTTTACGTGTGTGGTGGTGTTCTGGTGGGAGAACGGACAGTGTTATAGTCAAGACCATCTAACCCAAGACCAAGTCGAGACCAAGACCGGCGCGCCGCGCTACATGACAAAAGAAACGTGAAATATGATAAAAATTGCATATTAAATTGATCACTACGGTATAGGGTTTGTTAGGGTTTGCAGCAAAAAAAAACTAGAATTAGAAGCTAAAATCTGAAGGCCCACCATGCAATGCATTCTGGGTAATGCTGACGGACATTTTAAAGTAAATTTCTGATGGTCAGAATGGTGTTAACACATTTCTGCCACCTAGCAGAAGCTCAGATTTGATGTTTGTCTTGAAAACAGAGTTTGAAGACAAATAAAACAAATAAGCATGGATAGAAGAGCTGACTTTTAAAAATAAATTAAAAAATAAATAAATCTAGTCTTCAGAGCAGCATTAAGATAAAACTCCATCATCCAACAGAAGCTAAGAGATACTATTTTAAAGCTGAGCTGAGTTTATTCCATAAAAAAGACCTGCAGATGAATACAGTTGCTGAAATACATGAAGTTTTCTATAACTTAAGTATTGTAAAACGGTCTGTATACTAGTCTAATTGCGTTTTCTTATTTCCTGTAGTGATGTAGATTTTCCGCGAGGAGGTGCCATGAGCTCTGCATCTACTGACTGAACAGATGTCATGTTTCAGTGAATCAGGAAGGATGCTCTGTACCATGGTGCTGATGCTGCTGCAGGTCTTTGTTCTCCATCCTCTTCTGCTGTTGCTAAGCAACATGGACCACAGGGGAGACGTAGTAAGAAACAAATGTTGCTGCGCATGTCTGACATCCATCTGATGCACCATGCTTGTAGATATTGAGTAAATACTGTCAATTATTTTTTAAATACCTGTGATTTTTAATAAAAAAGAAATATGATTACATTTAAATCAGCATCTAAGAGATTTTTACAAGTTTATTTAAGAGCAAAGAGATGTGTTTGCATTACTTCTGTATGTGATATCAATTTGAACACATAATGCAGGTGGTTCCCTCTGCTCTGCTTTCATGTTTTTGATGTTTTTCATCAGTCAGTTCAGAGAAGCTGGGAAAGGTGATGAAGAAAAATGTTTTCCACAGGAACGGAGCTGCAGAAATGTACTCTGTAGTTGTGAATAATTCATGTCAGTCTGGTGACAGAACTTACCAAAAAACCTGCAAAAAATATAAGAGAAAATAATTATGAATGAATTAAGTTCAGTGAAAATAATAACTTTTCAAATGGAAGTGAAACTCAAAATGCTGCAGAAGCAAACCCAACAAATAAAGCAGAACTAAAATGCAGTTAAACTCATTCAGTTGACAAACAGTGCGATTCATCTGCAAATAAAATTAAATACATTTAAATAACAAAACATAGGTTTTCAAAGCAAGATCACAAGTCAGCCAGAAACCTTGGCAACAAAAGATCACAAGCAGTTGGAAAAATTTCTACTGCCAGGATTTCACGTCTGGCTCATGCAATGTGTCACCCAGTGATGGTCATCTGATATTATCCAAGCCTTTTTTCATCATATTTACTAGAATGATTTTATTTATGACTGTTTCCATCCATTAACTAAGCTCTGGTGGGAGGGGCTGTGAGCCACATGACCTTGTGGAAGAGCGAGCGCTGCTATCGCTACATATTAGTGTATTAAAAATACTCCATATTCCTTCACCTGCAAGGTAAGAATTGGTTATTCTCTTACCACTGAGCTTCTGCAACTCTGGACTGGGGAACGAGTCAATAAGTTGGTTCACATGTTCTGAAAGTTGGATGGAAATGGGTCCAGTGTTTGCTCAGACTGCGACAATAATCACCAATAACTGTAACCGCAAGCAGAACTGTGCTTATGGTTACAGTTGCATTTCTTTCAAATTGATGTCTTGAAGTTTCTTAAGCGTGCAGAATCCAATCTGGGAAGCTGCAGGCATGGATGGTTAGCTGCTGTCATACCATAAATTAATTGCAACACATTTTTTCAGGTATTCTTTGACCTTTTGGTCCACCTGCATGTTTCAGGTGGACCAATAGGGTTTTTCTACCAAAGAGGCTCCAGTTCTAAACAGGTTCCGGGAATTCCAAATCCAGAGAGCCAAATCAAGTCAACTCTTTATAAAAGTCTTGTTGTTTGCTGCTCCAGATTTTCCTGCCTCTTTATGAAGGATAAGAATACACAGAAATAATTTATTCAGTTCAGCACAGCAACAGAAAGGCCTGGTGTCTTCAGTCAGAGGCTTCTTCAGAGCCGCTGTAATACAGACCTTGACAAGAGATTCTTACTGTCCACAGCCATCAGCATCTACAACAACTCATAAAACGTGGCTAATATGGGTCACATAGTATTTAATTTACCTTTGGGATTCATAATGTATTGTTAAGTTGAACTGCATCTGGTTTTGAGATGCCTGCATGGGCCACTTTCACACTGTCAAAATAATTAGAACAGCATAAAACGCTAAGAAAATCGAACCCATAGATTTTCTTAATAAAAGTAGATTAAAAGTAATATATTTACTTTAATCACGTTGAAGAGGAACTGACTTCAGCTCCACTTCATTCCCATTAGTTTTTAACTAAACATTTAAGGATGTTGAAAGTGATTTGAATGTTGAGTAAAGTGACTAAAAATGTCTGAGACAACAACAGCTCGTCAGCGTGGCCAGAGTTCGGATGAGCGTGATGACGTGGCAGACAGGAGGTGACGTCGCCACGCTCCGTCAGCCTGTGTTGATGTTTTGGAGAACGGGAAGACGGAGCCGCTTTTTGTTGTTGTTCAAATCAAACCGTCGAAAAGGAGCCGAGGCGCCGCTTCTGTCTTCACCTCCGGCTCGTTGAAGGGCCTCAGCTTGGCGGTAGGAGCCTAACGGCCGGTCCGGACGGAGACCCGACCGACACTTTAGATCCAGAACGACGGAGCTGCCTCCATCTCTGACCGACTCCCTGCTCCACCATGACGATCCTCCCGAAAAAGAAGCCCAGCTCCGCGGTGGGAGTTTCGGACCACACCGATGACAACGACCGCCGGAGCGGGTCTGACTCTCACCAACACTCGCACCCTCACCCCGGGAGGACCGGGTCCAGGCCGAGGGCTTCACCGCCTCCATGGTCCTACCAGAGCGCCCCACCTTCAGCCAGAGAAGACCGGCGGAGCATGGAGGCCAGCTCCCGGCCTCAGCAGGCCTCCCCGCCGCCGGTGGGCTCCGTGTCCCCGGTGGGCCCAGGGGACGGACGGGACAGCAGCGGAGGGATGGTCACTAGCTCCCGCGGGGAGCTGGTGGGGTCTGCCGGGGTGGTTGGATGCGGCGGGGCGATAGGAGGCTGCTGCTCCGGGCCCGGCCTGAGCAAGAGGCGGCGGCAGGCTGGCACCTGCTCCGGGGGGGTGGCGGCTGCCCTGGCCGGGGGAGGCCAGCCGGGAGCGGCCGGACCGGGAGGAGTGGGCTCCAGCCAGGACACCGAGGAAGGAGCCGGGAACAACAGCGAGGATGAGTACGAGAACGCGGCCCGGCTGCAGTCCGTGGACCCGGCCACCGTGGAGCAGGTAGCGAGCTAACGATGCTAACAGCTAATGCGGATCCACGGGAGGCTTCTGGAGCTTTAGGGGTTAAAATGTGTCTAAAAATGTGTCCACACGGCGGGACTTAGAAAGTGAAGGTCCCTGTCCGAGCTGGAGACATTTGAATGGAATATTGTTCCTGGTTATCCAGCTACAGGGACACAAATGATGTAACTATTGAGGTCAAAGTTTAGCCTGCTGTCCCAAATGTTCAGGTTGCTATAGTAACGGCATTGATGCTGCAGGTAACTTATAAGGTCATAATCAGAAGTGGTTCTGCTCTGACAGAGTCCAAACATAATGATCCAACTTGACTAAATCTGGGGACAGGGTTAGCAATAAAGATGAAGTAAATTTATCAAAATAAAATGAAGAAACGGGACAGTTTACATATTTATTGATATTTGAACGTTAAAAATTAAGTATAAAAGCAGAAAACGTCTCTCCACACTGTTGTTACCTAATTGTAATA
The DNA here is from genome assembly GCA_033032245.1 of Poecilia picta. Classification (NCBI taxonomy): domain Eukaryota; kingdom Metazoa; phylum Chordata; class Actinopteri; order Cyprinodontiformes; family Poeciliidae; genus Poecilia; species Poecilia picta. The sequence continues at coordinate 33,239 of CM065359.1, forward strand.
ATAACAATAATAATAGAGAACTGAAATGGGAAAAATATATGGAGGGGGGTTGTAAATACTTTGTAAGAGAGCAAGCATAGACATGAATAACATAGTTGGTACCTCTGTTAATGAACAAAAAGCCCACTATGGTAACTGAAGTAACTTGACACTGACAAAAGTAGTAAAAAATTGTTTCCTGACAAACTGATGAAAGTCAGACGCTACTTTTAAATGGTGGCTCGATTAAAATGATGGCAGCTAAAACCTAGAGCTGATGCACCTTTCGTCTCATCTCTCCCAGAACCTTTGTGGTAAACTCCAAACTCACTTTTTTACGATTTGCTTTCTGTCACATGAAGCCCACCTTGACCTTGGAGTTCACCTTTACTTCCTGTGGAGGTTGTTCTGGACTCTTTGGTAACCATTCATATCACAATTCTCTTGAATTTGTCATTAACTTTCTTCCTGCACCCACAGCCAGGCAGACTGGCTCCAGTCCTGTGGACTTTAAATGTCAGAATAATCATCAAACTGCTTCAACATCCTGTCCTGTCATTTTCTTATTCCGTTGAACCTCAATTCAAAACAATGTCTGATTTTTATTGGTTAATTTTCAGTAAATTTCATTTGTTACTTTTGTCAGTTTCAAGTTGGTTCAGGGACCACTGTGGGTTTTTCAGTCATGAACAGAAGGTACCAACGACTTTGGCCACATGTGAATGTTGTGCATGAATTGACACATAATTGTCCGTAAGTGTGTATACGTATGTAGTTTATATGTAAGGACATTGTGTGTTTAAGATGAGTGAAGTTTGGTCAGGAAACTGCTAACATGAGCTCATCTCTGGGTCTGCAAACCTCCTGGGTCTGAAGAGCCATTAGCCACATGATCATAGAGGTCTGGATAGAATAAGAGCAAAAAAGATTATGTGATTAACCGAGAAACACCACAGCTAATAGTAAAGAAAAAGACTTAAAATACAAGACACAATTATTTCATCTTTCTCTTCAGCCTTGTCAATTTTCCTCATGCATTAAGTTTGTCAGACTATTTTCCTCCTGTCTCGTTTTTTATCAGTCTGCCAATATTCTAAAACAGACATAATATCATCACAATCTCCTCCAAAACATTAGGATGTACAGACATACTGAAAATGTACAATTTCACAAATAAAATCACATTTGTTTTATTTTAGAATTTAGTTATTTTTAAATGAGAAACTGGATGTTTGGAGCTAAATGGAAGAAATTATATCTCCATCCTCATCAGTTTCAGTTCATGCTTGTCTTCATTCAGTTTCCGTGTCGTCTGTGACTCCCATTTTTTGTGAGAACCTTTCATATGTATAAAGTCATATCTAGCTTTCAAAATACAACCCCATGATTACCAGTTAATTACAAAACGTCTTTCTTTACAATGAGTTTATTTTAACCAACCTGTTGCTATTTCTCTCTCTCTGGCTAATGCTACAGCTGCTCTTTGTGCTCTCGTCTCGTTGTGTTTGTTAATAAAGCGTTGGTTTTATTTTACCATGGACCAAAGCTTGATGATGGCAAAGATTAGCCCAGTTCAAATGAAACACGTTGATTCACACATACCGTCTCAGACCAGCTGCTTCGACGCTGGTCAAACTCCAGCTCTCCTCTTGCAGCTTGTTTTCCCTGCAGCTCGTCTTGGTTTTTATTGGCGGTTGGCTCCATAGACATAATAAAATGACATAATATAATGTCTATGGTTGGCTCCACTGCTCTTCTTCTCTGTGTAACGTTAGCAGTAGCGCGAGCAGCTACTGTAACTCCGGTTGTTGGGTGCAACACACTCACTCGCACTTTCTATTCCCTGCCATAAGGAGTCTCCGGCTACCGTAATAAGGATCTAGAGAAAACTTTTTTTCTCATTCATAAAACGCTAAAATTGGGGACTTTTGCTGGGACAGGACACCTAAGACAGGGATTGTCCCAGGAAATGGGGGATTTCTGGTAACCCTAATCTAACTCTGTAATACTTCCTGTTTATATGCTGTGACCCTGAAGTGGTTCAGATGGACACTTGTCCAGCTGCTTCTCATTCAGGTTCAGGTCTATGGGTCATTAGCCCATAGACCTAGTTTTATGTTGAGTTTATCTTTTTAAATCAAGCACCTTCGACTGGTTCAAGTGTCGGGGTAGGGTTAGGATTAAGGATTCTTCTAGGATTTATACACCTCCAAAGCAAAACCTACTCGTGGCAAATCCAGTCAGTTTTGTGTTTTTCTGCTTGGTGTTTAAACCTTTTGTTCAGATCAAAGCTGAGAGACAAAGTCCACGGGAAACTGAAGAAAACTTTGGATTGTTTTGAGATGCTCAGTGCCAGCTACATTCGCTTCAATTCAGTTTATTTATATAGCGCCATTATACAACATTATTTCTATTAAACCACACATATGTTATGATACAGTACAGTATGCTCAAATAATTATTCAAAATAGTTTAAAAAGTTTATAGGAATCCCAGCAGATTGCATGGAAACGACATCTATGACTATATAAACATCTGTGTGAACATCCTCCCGACCAAGACACTGAGATTTTTCCCTAATAACAAACCTTCTTCTTACCTGATGAAACGCTATAAATAAATGAAAGAGCTTTAATTTAGGGAGTCAGAGAATTATGGAGGAGTATACCAAAGCAGCTTACAGTTAAGATTAGAGACAATAAGGAGACGCACAGGAAGAATCTGGAGAAAAAGCTCCAACAGAACAGTATCTGAGACGTGTGGTCAGGGATGAAGATCAGAAAGTACTCAGTCCAGAGAGCTGGTGGAGCTGCATGCTGTGGGAACAATCACCTCATTTTGAATATGAACAAAACTAAAGAGATGGTTGTAGATTACCAAGAATTATTGAAGGACTCGACACAAAACCTTCCTTCTTCACAATATGTCAACAAAACTGGAGTAGTGTCGCATTTTGAAGGATTTCTCCATTGATATAAGTGACTGTTTGAACATTGTCCACCAACTGCTGCGGCTCCTGCAGGCGTCGTTACTACGTAGTGAGTCTACCCTGAAACCAGATGGTCCAATGCAGAATGAGCAGGAATCTGTCCCAAAAATGATCATAGGGCCTTTACTTCATACCCAATTTCTATAAAACAGTTTAAATTCAAGCTAAGGAAGTTGCTGATTTTTTGATGTGTAAAATATGTTTTCTCCCAAGATATAAATCTATACACAGGTTAGTTTCTGTCAAGATGCAGAGGAGGACTAAGCACATTTTTCTTTTGCATTGGTTAGTAATTTAATATTACATGCTGTTAAAATCAATTAGCTAAAACTTAGCAAACAATTGTTCCCATACTTTGTGAAATGTTTCATCCTCCTTGATTATAGTTATAAACATTGCCAGATTTTACAAACAAATGAGGTAATTAGTAGGGATGTGCCGATCAGGTTTTTTTCTCCCGATACGATACCGATCACCCCTGAGAGCCGATCGCCGATTCCGATCCCCGATACCGATCACATAGTTATGATTTATTTATTTTTTATCATAAACACTACTGTTACATTATGTAGAAAAAGGAACCATGAATTCACCTTAATTTAGACAAAAACTTGTTTTTAATAACTTTTCCAAGAAAACTAAACAAAATAGTCATTGTGCAAATTGAACTGCTATCAATAATACTATCTTTAACAGACTGATAACATATGAAGGTTGTGAAGAGGCTAAATAATGCAAAGAGCCAAAATAAAACCTCTCAACATTGCCAAAAATTCAAGTATAAAACTTAACATTCAAAGGCAAAAACAGGATCCATTACAATAAACAATCCAGAGTTACTGAATGAAAACTTGCTGTTAGCATGGCGGCTAGCTGGTTACTGCTAGTTCTGATTGGCTGTTTCTGACTGAGCGGAGTAACAGGGAGGAGATCGATTATTTTTTAGAGATTATGTGTCTCATGTTAGGACAGAGAAAGCTTTAATACGCATGTAAAATGTATTTTTTTAGGTTAGATGCTGCAGCTTTAAACAGGTTCGGTGTGTGTCGCTACCAGGTGGAGCAGAAGCGGCTCCATGTCAAATATTACTAAATATTAAATATTACTACCTGTAGCGGAGCAGCGGTTCAACAGCAGAACCAGCGTCTTACATCGCAGCTCCAAGACTTAAATCATTTTCCAGGTTATTAGTTTATCTTTCTGACCGTCATGCTAATCCGGTGAGTGTTTGTAGCTGTGCTGCTTTACCTGCTGTCTGATCCTCCATGTCTTTTTACTGCACTGAGCCTCGATGTAGCCAAACTCCGTCATTGTTTTTATGTCTATTAGCTTCGTTGTGTTGATGCATTTTGACCTGCTTCTATTTTCCGCCGCAACACGCAAACGTCCTCATTCACTCAGTGGTTATAGTTACACATCGCTTAGGATTTGTTGCTGCGCGTTTGCAGTGAAGGAAAGACGAGACCAGCTGGACAGACAGGCTGGGAAATGAGATGCAGGTGATGATCGGTATCGGTAACAGAGCCAATGATCGGCCGATCCCGATCATCACTGATTTCACGGAAATCGGCCGATTATGATCGGTGACCGATCGATCGGCTCACCTCTAGTAATTAGTCCAGATTTGCTTGTTTATTGAAGGAGGCTGCAGAAACTGATAGAAACACAATTTTAAACCATTTCTATTCTGTTTTCCTTCGTTCTCTACACGCAGACCCGTTGACATGGCAACCTACTCAACACCTGCGCTAACCCCCAGAGCAGATAGTAATATATGCGCTGTAGTTAGCTTCTTGCTTTTGGAGCGGTCTCCAGTCCGCTTGCATTGAAACCGCGTTTTTTAGGTGGATGAGGATTTGCCAAATAAACCAGACCTCATAGACAAGCAAACCAGAGTCTGATTAAAGTGGACCGCACAGGGCTGGTGTGAACGAAGCCTTAGTGTTCGGTCTCGGTCCTTCCTAACGGGACGCTCCCTGATCAGCGCTCTGCTCTCCAGCAGGAACACTGGTTCGAGAAAGCTTTGAGGGAGAAGAAAGGATTTGTCATCAAGAAGATGAAGGAGGACGGGGCGTGTCTCTTCAGAGCTGTGGGTGAGTCCATTCCTCCACAGGCGTCTTCCTGCACTTCCACCCATCACCACCAGGTGTCAGTGTTTGTTTAGACATTTTATTTATCCTCTTATTTAACATGCCATGCACATAAAACAATATTTTCACTTCTGTTCACAAACTAGACCCATTCTAAGTTATTGTAAGTTAACTAACAATAACTTAGTTCAGGTAAACCTTAACGTCTGATTCGTCACATTTTTATTGGGGAACGTCTGGAACTTCGACCCCAGAACATTAAAAGCCCCCTAGCTGGGGGTGTCTACTACCTCCAGCTGGGGCCAGAACAGTATTTACTACAGACGGTTCTGAAGCAGGACCAGTTGACAGTTCTATTCGTTAAGCAGCACAAACTGCAAAATTCCTTCATGTTTCGTCTTTATATTTTAGTTCATTCTTGTCTGACACATTCCTACCTGCAGGGGGCGTTGTGCAGCTGTTGGACTCTTTTGGGGGGGGGGTGAGAGAGAGAGAGATGAGAAGCAGAAATGTGGGTCACAGTGAAAGATTAGTGTGTTTTGTTACTTTAATGCACAAAAGTCCTTTTAACTGAGTGCAGGTTGTGTCTCAAATAGCCATTACATTGGTGCAGTTATGTCATCACTTCTGTGTGTGTTTGTTTGTAGTACCTTGTGGGGACCCACTGCCCCTTTTATGACCAAAGCCTGGTCCCCACAAGGGGAAACGCTGTTTTAAGGTCAGGGGTCAGATTTAGGACTAAGGTGTGAATTGAGTTTTGGTTGTTAGGTTTAGATTGTAGAAGTGAATGAAAGTCAATCTAAAGTCCCCACAAAGATAGCCACGCAAACATGTATGTGTGTCCTTAATATAGTTGGTTTCTTCCTAGTTTCAGCCCCAACCTGCAGCGAAGCTTCAAGTTACAGAAATCAGTTTCATTCAGGTTCTTCTCCATGTTTGCAGGAAGTGACGCTGTGTAACCCTGGAGCCTCCAGCAGGTTTTCCATAGCGCCTTTTTAAAGTCTTTAAAAGTCCTAAAAGTGGGGACAGTGAAGTAAAACCCAACAGTTTGTTTCCTCTCAGTTTCTTTTTCAGTCTCGGATCATTTTCTGCTTTTACATTAAATGTGCCTGATTCTTTGAAGCTGTTGGAGACTTTAACCCCCTGCTTCACTCTGAACTTCCTGTGTTTTAGCTCTATATGTTTCTGTCTGATCTTCGTCTGACCGATATGTTGTTCCTTCAATCACAGGATCTCTGAAAATGTAACTTTTTTTCCTGCCTTCTAGATCATACCTAGCCTGTAAGATCAGACCAGATGTAATATTGGTCAGCAGTTTGATTGGGATTCAGTGCAACAGCAGAGAGACGTTGAGTTTGTTTTGAAGGGCTGATTGATCCAGCCTGAGGCGATTTCTGGCTCCTGATGGATGCATCCGAGGCTCAGTTACATGTTTAACCCGTTTGAGTTCATGAAAATGTCTTTGTCTGAGGAAACATTCCTGTTCTTCATTCAGGTCTGTTTTTCACTGTAAAAGGACAAAAATGAGCGAAAATGTTCATTGAGATTCTTGGAGCTAAAACATCTGAACTCCAGTGAGCTGATCCAACATCATTTATCCCACTTTGTGAGAAATAAATCGGCAACGTACCCATTGCTATGAGACCAGCGCCGCCCGGCAGCCTCTGCTCCAAAGCGCTCATAATCGACCCGCCGGTCCCGAAGGGCTTCATGGGACTGGACGGCGGAGCGAGCGTTGGAGGCTGTGCAGGACGGCGCCGAGCCCCAAACTCGGAACCAAACACCCAGCGCAGGGACGCGGCGCAGCCCTGGCCGCTCTCCGCGCCGGCTGGTACCAAGTTTGGTCAGACTTTAAACTTAAAACTCAGTTTGGTCAGAGGCAAACTGACCAAACTGACCCCTGATCTTAAGGCCATTAATCCCTTCAACAGGCCTGGTTTTCAGCCTGTTTCTGATTGAGACGTCTCTGTGTCTGAGCAGTCAGTAGGTGGCGATGTGAGGACAGTGGAATGCAGCTGATCAACACGCCTGGCTGGTCCCAGTTCAGCCCAGTTTACCAGTCTGCTCTCAGACTGGGTTGGTTTGCTTTGCTGTGGTTGAGGGGAAGGGGTGCAGCTTCAGCTGGTCGGCTCTGATTGGTGGAAACCCCCAGAAGTGGTGCTGCACTGCAGAACCCAGCATGCTTTGCTGTTCACAGTGGAGTCAGATAAAACTATCGACACACAGGATGGACGCACTGAGGCCCCGCCTCCTCTGAGAAACAGCTGACCAATCAGAGGCCTGGCTGTGGTTTCCTGTGTGGGTTGATAATTCATTCTGCAGAAGCCTATCTGGTTTCCACGGTAACAGCCTCAGCTGCTGACGTTGGAGCTGATTTATTTGGGTTCGTTTTCAGTAACTGACATCATTCACATGTCCGGCTGGCGGTTCTGATAAACGGGTCATGTTTTATTTCCTCTCTGCTTCCTGAACCGGTTCTGGTTCTGAGCCACATTTGGACCTTGAAACTCATTCCTTCCATTTTAGCAGAATCAGAACTGAGACCGGCCAAACTCTCAGCGTCAAAATAAAGAAACTGCTAATATGACAAATATAAACAAAGTCTCCATGGTCTCAAGTTCTGTTGGACTCAAGGTTCTGGACTAGAGGTGCACCTCTTTAACGGCGCTGATGTCCTGAAATTTGGGAGACCGGTGATCAGTTGATACCTAAACATGAAGCCTCTCTGATCCAGTGATCTCCTCTTCCTCAGCAAAGGTCCAAGAGTCCGTTGCTCTGCAGTGAAAGGTTTGACTGTCCATATGTTGGGTCAGCCCCGCTGGCCAGGTCATGTCTGCTCGTTCGCAGCAACAATAGCCACCCCACTGTTGCCAACTTAGTGACTTTCTCCTTCTCAAGAAGAAGAGTGAGTCCTCCAGGCTCAGACCCCTTCTGATGACACTCACTGACAGAAAGTGATATTTAGCAACATTTCAGATAAAAAAATTGGTAAGGGCCAAAATTGGAATCACCAGGCCTGGCTTTTTAAGGATCGCAATCAGAGGCCTCATATAAGAAAGAGTACACAGTTTTCACACTAAAACCTGGCATCCAGAAAATTTAGAAAAGTGCTGCGCACAATAAAATTCAGACATATAAAACCTGGGCACCTTTCCTCTGTCAGTCCTGATGTTCAGGAACCAGCAGCTGCTGCTCCGCCTGTCGCCTCCATAAATACATATTAATGTAAATAAGTTTAAATATCTGGAAGTCTGCCGCCAGGTGACGCAGTAACCATGGCAACGGCCTTGTTTGTAGCTGTATCAGTATTTATAATAATATGTTTTATTTAACAAGTGCTTTTAGGGCTCATAAGGTCACCTCACAACAATAAAAATAATAAATTTAAAATAAAAATAACCAAAGTAAAGAGTAAAGCTGTCCAGGTCGGACCTGCTGCAGCAGCACAGCGTCCAGGTCGGACCTGCTGCAGCAGCACAGCATCCAGGTTGGACCTGCTGCAGCAGCACAGCGTCCAGGTCCAGGTCAGACTGAATGATCAGGATGAATCTAAAGCTGATCAATCATCAGATCCATCTGATCGGGGATCAATCCTCCCTCTGGACCTCCAGATGTTCTCCATCCTCAGGTAGCGGCTCAGCTGGACCAGATGGACCTTCAGAACCGAACCTGGTGGATCCGTCTGCTGACCAGAACCAGAACCAGAACCAGCCTGTTTTCTCTCCAGTCAGAATGAAATGAGCCTCAGAAGCTTCAGACCATCAGTTACATCTTCATGGTTTCTGTAGTTCATTTTATACATTTTCAGGATAAATGTGGTTCAGCTTCATCAATAAAACATTAAAATCTGGATCATCATCAGGTTTGATGCTTCTGGTCTGAATCACTGAATCGGGTTTCAGTGGATTCAGGTTTGGAGTTTATTAATGTTTCACAGAACAAGTTGGTTTGGCTGCTACATTTTCACCACAGAATCTGTATATTAATGAAAACTGATGAAAAGTTCATTTTATACCTGCCATCTTGTGCATAAAATAAGGCGCCACACATGTTTTATGAATGCGCTGCGTTAGCCATGACAGCCCAGAACCTGCTGACGTTACCATGTTCTGGTTCTACCCGATCCAGATCTTGTTGTTGTTATTTGTCTTAGTCCTGATTGGTCCTGATTTTCCGCTCTTTCTTCTGTCAGAACCCGCTCCTTACATCCCTGAATCGGACCGTTTGTTCTGAATGCAAGCTGACTTTGTAATGAAAGGCCACAGAACCAGGTCCAGAACCTTGTTCTGTTTGGTTCACAGCTTCACACTTGTGGCGATATTTGGTCATGATTTGACGTGTGTATCGGATCTTTCCTGATACACAGCCCGGTCCATCTCAGAACCACCCAGTTGATGACTGGGTCCATCAGAACCGCTCAGTGAGTCAGAACTTCTGAATCACTGCTGCTCAGGTGGAGACGGCTCTGAGCAGAACCAGGTCAGGTCATTGGGTTTCAGGGAGAACCCCTGCTGCTGGTTCAGTTTTCAGTTTGATTCTCAGTTTGTTTACGTGTCGCAGTCCACAACACACACTCACACACACATACTCACACAATAACCACAAGTGAGAAAGGGAAGCTGTTGGGGGTTCTGAGAATCGTCGCGGTAACAGGTCATGTGACTTTCTGGAAATCAAACTGAGAGCCTCATTTGCATACCAACGCCTCCGCTAAGGAGGAAGTGTCTGTTTGATGCAGCTCAGTATTTATTCCTCTAAATAAAACTAAATTTTGAAACTGGGAGCTGCTACTTCTAGACTGGTTTTCTATCAGACTCTAAGCTGATCTATGTCACCTAGATCTATAGTGATCCCTGCCCTGAAGGACATCCCTGCGGCTCCCTGCAGGTGATTCCCTTCAGCCTCAGACCATTCAGAGGAGGTCATGCAGGTCTGAAGCAGAGGAACGCAGATCTAGAACTAGGTCATCTAGATCAGTATTGCCGGACCGGTTCTCCACTGGTTCCGAGTCTTTCACTCTATAAGTTTCAGCTCCATCAGGACTTTTTATAAACGTCTGATCAAACCTCAGGCTGCTTTCTGCTCCATGTCGGCAGCCATCTTGGATCACGTCCTGCAGCAACAGGAAGGGGCGGGGCGACCGCCGGCAGGCTCTGACCTTATTTGGAAACGGGACCATTGCACTCCGGAAGTGAAGGGGGCGCTGTTTGCTGTATTATCCACTGTCTCCCGTTTCTATTTTGAAATCTGTGATATATCTTCATCTTTATGAAGGAGTTTCTCTCTCAGCATGTATTTTAGCTTCTCTCTCTAATTTACTTCAGCTCAGTTTTTAAATTCTGTGTCTTTCTGTGAACTTCTAAATCTGCTCCTTAGTCTCATCTTTTCAGGTCTACTACTGCCTCTAGTCGCTTGGGGTGGTAACACAACTAATGTAATTACATCACTAAATGAGTCTTTATTATTTACTGTTATTTCGGTCATTATTGGCACCATAAATGTAGAGCTAATTAAATGACATAAACAAGATATTTATATGTTATGAATATTTATATATCTCCATTTATAGGACGAATAAAATAAAGGAGACATAAAAAACAACATAATGAACAATAATAACCATTAACAATGTATAAGAAACCTAGTTGAGCAAAAGTCAATAAGAAACCAATGAATTAGATTCACAGAATAACGAATCAACCAGGATTGTTAAGCAAGTAAAGATTGATATTATTGGTTTTACTGAGACATTTATATTATTGTTGGTAGAGTCTTATGCATAGGAACAACTAAACACTATTTAATCTGTCATGGTGGTAAAACACATTTTACCACAATATCAACAACTTGTGCATCGAGTAAAACGCTTTGCATGCTACAGGTAAATGTTATCATGTAGACGTAAGAATATCAATCAATGACGTCTGATCGATGTCCTCAGGTACCAGAGGAAACAGAAACACCTTGAACTGATGAGGCTCTGCTGAAATATTCCTCTCCATCTTCCAGGTTCCTTCAGCAAACAGTTGAGACAGAGACGGTTTGGTTTCCCATCTACCTGCTGTTACACCTGCCATTCAAACCGTTCTTAGAGGTTCGTCTGTTAGTCTGCGGCTCATGTGACCAAACCAGCCGAGGAGATGAGAAGCTAAACCTCGACTTAAAATGTTGTTTAGTTGTTTCACCCCAAGGTCTCCTTAAAGGTAGAGTCTCTGAGGACACGTCTTCAAGATGTAGTCAGTGTTTTCAGCTCAGTTGAGCTGACTGTCCAGGAACGACTCAAGGAATTTAAAATGTCACAGTTTCAACAGGTTGGCCATGGAGAGAAACTGGATCCACTTTGAGGTCATTGAATCGGCTCTACCTCCTCGAAAAAGGATGGTGCTTTATTAGAGAAGTTGTCTTTTATGGTGTCAGTGTCAGTTTGTTAAAAACTGTGAGCTGAAGTATATAAAAGAAGTTGAAATACAGGCTGAGAGAGAAACTCCTTCCTACAGATGAAGCTAAATCACAGATTTTAGCGAGGTCCTTCTCACTGTCTTGGACCTAAATCCTGATTTCGGTGGGATTTTCTTCTTGTTCATCTTAAGTAACTTGGTTCTGCGGATTAGGTTGATGGTATCAGAACCTAAAGATCCAGTTGAAAATGGGTTGTTGGTTCTGTTTGTCTCAACTGAAACTCATGTCTGAATCCAGGAAGTGTTTTTTGCATATTCCATATTTATTCATCGCTGTTGAGTTTTTAAGCAAAGCGTAAAAGAAAGCCTGTCTAGGGTTAGCTGAGAGCTGATTGGTCAGAACCTCTGGCTCCGCCCACCCCTTTGCTCCATTAGCTGTCCTCTGTCTGCAGCCGACCAGGTGTACGGGGATCAGGACATGCACGAGGTGGTGAGGAAGCACTGCATGGACTACCTGGTGAGTCTGATCACATGACCCCTCCCCTCGCCGACTTCTCAGCCAATCAGCTGACGGCGTCTGTTTGGCTCCTTCAGATGAAGAACGCAGACTACTTCTCCAACTATGTGACAGAAGACTTTACCACGTACATCAACAGGAAGAGGAAAAACAATTGCCATGGCAACCACATCGAGATGCAGGCCATGGCGGAGATGTACAACAGACCGGTGGAGGTGTACCAGTACAGCACAGGTGAGTCCGTCAGCACATCCCAACCCGATTCACGCATCTTTACCGACCCCGCCTCCCGGTCCCACAGAGCCAATCAACACATTCCACGGCATCCATCAGAACAATGACGAGCCAATCAGAGTGAGCTACCACCGCAACATCCACTACAACTCCGTGGTGAACCCCAACAAGGCCACGATCGGAGTGGGCCTGGGTCTGCCCGCCTTCAAACCCGGGGTACCAGAACCGCAGTGACACGCTTCCCCTTACGGTCATTGCCACGGTACTGACCTCTGACCTTTGCATCCCAGTACGCGGACCAGTCTCTGATGAAGTCGGCCATCAAGACGTCCGAGGAGTCGTGGATCGAGCAGCAGATGCTGGAGGACAAGAAGCGAGCGACGGACTGGGAGGCGACCAACGAGGCCATCGAGGAGCAGGTGGCGCGCGAATCCTACCTGCAGTGGCTGCAGGACCAGGAGAAACAGGCCCGACAGGTGAGACAGGGCTCAGCAAAGGTAACTATAGATCTGTGACTAAAAGACACTGCTGACAAAACCCACAGCTACTCTTAAAAACCACAAATCAAAACATATCTTTAAAATGAATAGCAATTATTTGCACTTCTTATAAATCCAAAGTAAACCGTCAGTCAGTGCCTCTAAACACATGATGCTGATGACACTTGGAGCCGGACCAAGGCATAATGGAGCTAAGCTGCTGCTCCCAGACCAGGGATGAGACCAGAGGATCCTTACTGAAGAGGAGCAGCTAGTTTATCTACTTTAGCTCTTTCTTCTTTTGCTCTTTCCTTTGGTTTGTTGCTTTGTTTTCCTTTTAATTCCTGTAAAGCACTTTGAGTTGCCTTTTGCTGAAAATGTGCAATATAGATAAAATTACCTACAGATATAGAAATGCAAGATTTGTTTATTCAGAATGTCGATGCTATAAATTTGATTTCATTGTTTCAGCATACATAAATTAAAAGACTTAAATTGTTTAACATTTTAAGGAGATTTTTTGTGAAAGTTCAAAGAACAATGTTCATAGTTTGAGCTCTGTTCACAAATACAAATGAGTAAATTATAATTGATTGCTTTTAAACTTCCATAAATCCGTGGTGAAATGCTGTTAGTGGTGCTGATGGTCAGAGCAGCTGATGGGGCCCCTCAGTCAGATGTCCCAGGTCTCATTCAGCCTTGGACCGGCCCTGCAGGATCAGCTAAATCCGCTCCACTGTGCATCTCTGCTGGATGCAGAGGGACAAACCGGACCTTTAATTAATGCGGTTTAATTAGCTCTTCCATTGTGTGTCTGCTGAGTTTTTAAAAGGTGCCACAGAAACTATTTGGTTTTTCTTGATATGGGCGTGGCAGCAACTCTGCCTAAAGGCATTTGATATCTGAGTTTAATGCATTGTGTTGCCACAAAAAATTACATGAAATAACATTTTAAAAGAAATGAAACCAGCTTGTTGTGTGACTAAAAGGCAGCTGAACCACCGGTCCGCTAACCGTTGAGCTCAGAGTCGGCATGTTGAGATGTAAACGCACACGCTGCTTTTTCACAATGATCAATCATCCTCTAAACATGCACCTATATTAGCAGTTCACATCTTGATGAGTTCTCCAAAGAACCATGCTTCCTCACAGGGGGTTGATGTAAATGTCCATACAGGTGAGTGAGCCACGCTGACGTAAACTTCAGAGATCCAGCTACTGGTCTGTTCCCCATTCAGTGCATCAACTATAAAAACTAAACTCATCTCCCAGGAACGATTCTGCCCTCCCAGTAAAATACTCAGAGCAGCAGAGACTCTTGCAGTCTGGATTATTAAACAAAATAATTTTTTACATTTTGTATTGATTTAAAAAAAATATATATATAAACAAAAACAAGCCTTGCTTGACCTGGCAGGGGGAAACTAAAGCCTGGCAGCCCGCCAGGCCTATAATTCACTGGGGGAAACCCAGAACTGACCTGGGGGTTTTCAGTCAAAGTGGGCGGAGCTCCAGGTAACACTGTCCTCTGCTTCTTCCTGCAGCCCCGTAAAGCTAGCGCCACTTGCAGCTCGGCTACCGCGGCTGCTTCTAGTGGACCGGACGACTGGAGCGCCCGGTCGCCGCGGCAACGGGACTCTGACCCCTCCCATTCTGACCTCACGGCCGCTGCGCCGGCCGGCAACAAGCCGCCCTCGCCCGCCGGAGCTGCCCTCATCCTGAGCAAACCGCCGTCGCCTTGCGCTCCAGGTAACACGTGCGGTGATGTCACTTCCTGCTCCCTGCCACAGACAGAAATGAGCTAGCATTAGCCTGCTAACTGCTCCCTCAGAAAGAAGACGACCTGTGCCGGTTCTGGGGAATAGCTTTTCTACAACCAGGTGGACCCTGTTTGAGTCCAGAAGAGCAACCAGAACCTCTGGACCAGAATTTGGGTCTTAAGCCTCAAATTTGTAACTGAAAGACATTTTTCCTGTTTTAGAAACATTGTAAAAACATTATATTCCATAAAAATCTAAATTTTCCCTCAGGAACCAAATAATCCAGAACTTTTTATGGTTTAGTAATGAACAGATCTGAATGATTTCCATCTGGAAGTTTGAGTCTCGCAGCACCTCAAGTCCATTTGGACTGAATTTCTGTTCATGGCCCAGTTTGAGTTTCACCCTCTGGACCGATGGATCTGGTGCCGATCTTTGGGCCCGAGCCTGCAGCACAGACAGAACCATCATCAGATCTCAAGGAGCCAACAAAACAAGAACAAAGTCAGGATGTGTATGAGGGAACTGCAGTTTGGATCGGGTCCACGGTTCTCTGAGAACCTCTGCAGGGGTCCAGTTTGGGTCCTGTTAGGAACCAAACCGGACCAAATGGTCCAAAAAATGGAGATTGGTTTGTGTTTGATCTCCATTCTTTGCAATGTTGAAGCTCAAGTTTTAGCTGTCTGCTGAACCGGATCGGAACCAGAACTTGAAGGTTCTGTCCATGTCGCTGACTTGCTGAATGTTTCTGTGTTCAGGTCCAAGCAACCAGAGCCGGCACCACCTGGAGTACCGGGCCATCATGCAGGAGATGTCTCCCACGGCGTTCGGTAAGAAAAACCTTCTGCCTGGTTCTGACCCGTTCCACAGCTAAAGGCGTGTCAGTGGACCACCGTCTCATGAGAGCCACAGCGGGCGGCTCCTGATTAACTAAGCGCTAACACAGGGGAGCCCAAAGTGGGTTCTGGAGGCCCGGCATCCTGCATGTCTTATTTTCTCCCTGGTGGTAGAAACGACCTGCTCAGCAGGTCAGGGTTCTGCTCTAAAGAGCCGTCATTGGATCCAGGTCCATTAAACCAGGGAGAGACTAAAGCAGCCGGGCCTCCAGGACCCACTTTGGGCTCCCCTGTGCTAACAGAATCTCCTCGCAACGTTTTGGATCTTGACAGACAAGATGAAGTCCGTACAAACCGAGCCGGATCGAAACTCATCGCAAACAGAATCCATTTTATCAAATGCAAAAAGTCCTGAAATCTCCCTGTTGTTAATTAAGCAATAACTTAATAAATAATTCAACCTGAAATGAAAATATTGGTCTCTTAACTCAGGTACTGTTGTTTTCTTAGTTCTTCCTAATGAAGAGTGGTGCTGCTTGGTAAATGTGACAACATCTACTTTGAGTTATTTACAGATTCTTAAAGTGTCTAAGCTTTCTAATGATGTCATGGAAATAAGAAAGAAGTTGTTCTTTACTACCAAGTGTTCATTAATAACATTTAGGCCTTTTTGTGATTTAGAAGCACAATTTAAAAAATTAACAACCATTTCTATTTGTATTTATTATTTAATTCAGTTTAATAGTTTTTAATTAAATAAAAATAACATTTAGGTGACCTGAAAGCAGAGCATCATTCAAAGTCAGAAAAACAAAGAACAGTTCTCAGTAACTGAGTCGATTCCTTCCCGTTCAAAGGAATCCAGTCGCTAGTGAACGAAACATCAACACAGTAGCTCCGACTGAACTTCCTCTGGTCAGATAATATTCCTGGAGTTTGTCTTTCCACCGGTATCTGCAGCTTTTCTTTTCAGTGACCCGGTTTTAAGCCAGTTTTCCATCATTATTTGTAATACAATCCTTTGCTAAGCTAGCTGTAGCGTCGCACTTTGAGCTGACGTCACGGAAAATAAACAGTTGTTTACATGCAGTACCGTCCGGCCACTAGGGGGCCGGACTACTGGACGGCCCGCGGACCACCAGTAGTCCGGAGACCACAGTTTGAGAAAGACTGTTAGTGATGGGTGGATGGAGTCTGAGAAATCACAGCCGACGTTAGTCTGGAGCGTTCCGCCAAGTTGGAGGGCAAATGTTTAATTGGAGACGGATCCCCGAGGTGAATAATGTTGGAGAAAGTTGTGTTTGAATTATCGATTTGACATATTTTTAAACGTAAATGATTAAAGTGATTTGTACATTTAAATATAAAGTTATAAATCACTTTCAAGAAAGTGATTTATAACTTTCTGGGTGATGACATACGGAGCTTAGTCTGGCATTATAGCATTAGCTGACTCTGAGAGGATGGCTCTGTGTAACCTGTGGTGACTAACAGTAATGGTATAGTTACTTTGATTTAGATTACTGATTACTCCTTTAAAAAGTAACTTAGATTACTGATGACCTGACATGGAAAGTAACTTTTTAGTTCCTTTCAGCAGCTGCTGACAACAACAAAACGCTCCACCACCTGTGAAATGACTTTGATCTTTGCCCAAACTTAATTATAAGTTATTTTATAACATCAACAATGTGTCTCCACTGATGAGGTTGAGCTGAAGGGCAGATTATTTAATGGTTGCAACACTGAAAGAAGCCCTTTGGTCATTTTTGAGTGTTTTTGTTCCATTGTTATAAATAGGACTTTAGGCCCCCAGGCTCTGTGTTACGGCCCTGTGTTTCTGTCCTGCCACATCTCAGATGGATTTGTGACATTTATCTTTATATTAATATTTCATCTGGGGACATGAAGGACTAAAACTAACTGGACGTCAGACAAATTCTGGGGTTTATGTCTGTTTATTTCCGAGCCCAAAACCCAAAACTCATTAAATCTGCAAGCGACTTTAGAACAAAACAAACCCAAAGCTGCTTATAACAATCGGATTGAATGACAGAGACTCAATAGTTCCTGTTTCTCTCCATTTGTTTCTGTCGCATAGAAACGGCGAGGAAATAACATTTAATTACAAAAGGAAATAGTAACGCAAAGTGATTTGGATAAGTTACTGTAATCTGATTACTGGACTTGAAATAGCATCGTGTTAGATTACTCTTTACTGACCAAAGTAAAGCGTCACATACTGGTCACATACTGGTGACCAGTATGTTCTGTGCAGTAGTTTGAATTGTATTAATCATTTTTTAATGTTCCTGATCTATGAAAGTCACACCAAGATCCATTTCCCAGGCTCATCATAAAGCCAGCGGGATTTTTACGCAAATGTTTGCCCCAATTTTCCCTTCCAGCAATTGCCCTAATAATTGGATGACTCTTAAGATGATCCATAGCGATCATCTTGCTGTGGTCCTTAAGACTGAACTGATCCGGTCGGGAGAACGTCAACACCACGCCGATCTAAAATCGGATGTCCAGCATGTTGGCTAATCTTTAGCCAGCGTGTGGTTTTCCCCCGACTGGGAACCAGAACAAAGTTCTGTTCTCATTTCATCTAAGAAACCATCAATTATTGAATAAAGCACCGCAGCAATCCAAGGTCAGCCTCTGTCTTCGCTCCGCTTTAAGAGGCGCTCTGCCCCGAAACCAGTGCGTCTGCTGTTTGACTGGCATATTACTCAGGATGCATCATGTCCTCAGCTGATTGAGCTTCACCAAGTTTTCACGTCCTGCATATTTTAAATTCATGTTTTATTAGCATTTAATGCCACCAACTCAGGTTGACCCCAACGGCTCAAACCTGTGTCCTGGTCTGACTGGTGTCACTGGTGTGTGTTTCAGGCCTGACGGACTGGGAGGACGATGAGATCCTGGCCTCGGTGCTCGCCGTCTCCCAGCAGGAATATCTGGACAGCATGAAACACCAGAGCGCCGCCGCCGCCATGCATCGTGAGCGTGAGCCGTCGCCGGACAGCAGCTGATGCTGCCATGCGCTGACCCCGCCGTGACCCCGCCCCGCCCCCGGCCCATAGACAGAACTCTAACATGGAGAAAATAAACCATCCAACAACGATGCACTCATTTCCTTTTTTAAATCATCCGCTTCCTGTTTCCCACTTCCAGCATCACTTCCACTTCCGGGTCGGCGGGGTCGGCGGCTCTTCACGCTGATCCGGGATCAGATCTTATTTAAATGTGGACGGCTTCCAGCAGCTCCCGTTTTGCTCCGTGGTTCCACTGAAGGACGACCCGGTCCGGTTCTGTTCGGCCATCAAAAGTCTTATCATGTTCTGTTAGGTGCTGATCATTCCCGGCCTCCTCATCGTCACCTTCATCATCAGACTTATTTAGCTGCATGTTTAACAGCCGAGTTCATCATAGCAGAAACGAATTAAAGAGAAAAATAGAAAATGTCTTTCTGATCCTCAGTGATTATTGTTGCTATTATTAATATAAGTTTGTTTTATTTTATTTTCTCACTTGGATGAAAACTTTTTTTGTTTCTTGGAATAAAAAGAAGAAGTTTCTGAAAAGCAGCTGAGAGCTTCATGATTCCAGCCGTCTGTAAAGCTGGAACCGGTTCTGGTTCTGGTTCTGAAGGACCGGCACAAAGCTGCAGGTTCCCCTGATGAAGGAGCTCCAGTGAGGACTGGTGATGCAGCAGAACCAGAACCAGAAATCAGGTCCAGTCTCATTCATGAGAATGTTTAATATTTCAGATTTTCATCTTGAAAAGCTGAAATATTTCTAACTAAACCCAGAACTAAAACTGTCTCCACTCTGATCCTACAGAAATTGTTTTTGCACTTTAGATTTTTAATTGTTTTTGAAAAGATGACGTGTTGATTCTGAAGGTAGTGACGTCATGCTGCCTTCAGGGTCCCTCTGAGAAAATGAGGCCAACTGTGGAACTGAGAAACTTTCAGCACATTTCATGTTTGAAATTAGTCATTTTAATATGTTTACACTCGACAGCTAATTCATGGATATCTGTTCATTTAAAAAGAAAAATGTTTTGTACATTTCTGTCAATTATTTACATAATTTAAAGCGAGAAGCTCTAATTTACACAACAGGAATAAAAACATAAAATTATGGAGCCTAATTTGATTTTCCAGGCTTCGCTGTTGGTTAGATGAGGATTAGTTCCGACTCCCTCTTGTCCCCTAAACGCACCACAAACCGACAGGAAGCTTCGCGCGCGTCACACTAACCGCCGGGTGTTTGTGAAAGCGGTGCGCGTGTCCGGTTTCTGTGGCTGTGTGCGCGCGCGCACTAATGTTTGAGAGGAAATCGGCCTCGAGCTTCCCGGCAGTTTATCAGCGCGCGCTCCCCGCCTCGTTGATCTCGATTTCCCCACGCGCTGTTTGAATATTCATGAGCTTCGATCCGATTGGCTGATCAGTTCAAAACAATGAGCACACTGTGGGACGCTGATTGGATGAGGAGCACGGGGTGGGCGTGGCCGCAGAAACGCTATAAAGAGCCGGTCCAGAACCTCAGGACGGGACCCGTTTGGCTCTGGACCAGCAGAACCTTCCGGGCTCTGAAACCCGAACCGAACCTTTTGGACACACCGTGGCGATGATCCGGTCCCGGTGAGATGCTGGAGAAAAGATCCGCGGACCCGAACCTGGAGGACAAGCGACGCGGTGAGCGCAGGTTTTCATCTGGGTTTGGTATTTCATGAAGTTCTGCCTGTGATGAATAAAGTTTACTTGCTTTCCTACGTTAAGATTCAAAACCGGGTCCGGAAAATCTGGTTCTGGTGCATTAATTCGGGTTTTGGGTTTTTTCTTTCTTTTTTGTTGGCTTCTGATCGGACTAGTTCAGCTCTAATGAATCTCCTTGGTTCGATTCCGGTTCGGCATCAAACATGGGCCGGATTCCGATCCAAAACCTGGTTTCGGTTCAGTTTCTGCCTCTGAACCTGTTTCTGGTCTCCGGCAGCAGAAATTGGGCTGAACAGAACAAATATTAATAAGATTCACCGTTTTTATATAAAACATTCAGATGGAGTTTATCGTTTCATGGTTTTAAACGATGTTTATTGCAGAATAACTTAGTTTCTCTAACTGGACGGAACCAGTTGAGGGTTCTGATGTGATTCTGTGTTCCGATCCAGGGAAGGAAGCCTTCAGCCTGCGGTACCGCTGCGGCCCGCTGATCGGCAGCGGCGGCTTCGGTTCCGTGTTTTCGGGTCACAGACTCTCAGACGGACTTCCGGTCGCCATCAAGCAGATCTCCACGGACCGGGTCCAGCACTGGGCCAGACTGGTGAGGTTCACCTCCAGAACCAGAACCCAGGCGGCTGCTGCCCTCTGCTGGACAGGCAGCAGAACCGCAGGATGGGGGTTTCCACGGAAACCTGTGATGTCATTGTTCCGTCAGTGGGTTTCCCCCAGTGATGCACTGGATTTCCCCCCCCCCCCCCCCCCCCCCCCCCCTGGTTCTGGTTCTGTAGTGAATTAAATGGTTCCTTTGTTTTGAGCTTTTTTAACTCCTTCCTGTCCCACAGCCCGGCGAGCTCGACCCGGTTCCCATGGAGATTGGCCTGCTGCAGCGGCTCTGTGAGGTCGGAGGTCACGGCGGGGTGATCCGCATGCTGGACTGGTTCGAGCTGGAGGGGCGGGGCTTCCTGCTGGTGATGGAGCGGCCGCCTCAGTGCCGGGATCTGTTCGACTTCATCACGGACCGCGGCGCGTTGCCCGAACGCCTCGCCCTCAGGTGGGCCCGCGCTCCTTACCTTGGCGACGTGAAGCGACCCGGCCGCGCTGACGTCTCGGCTCCGCCCCCCCCCGCAGGTTCTTCAGGCAGACGGTGGAGGCGCTGCGCTTCGTTCACGCGCACGGCGTCGTGCACAGAGACGTGAAGGACGAGAACATCTTGGTGGACACGCGGACGCTGGAGGTCAAGGTCATCGACTTCGGCTCCGGCGCGCCGCTGAAGGACGCGGCGTACGACGAGTTCGAAGGTACGGAGCCGCGCGGTGGGCGGGGCCTAACGGGTCAGTCGGTGGGCGGAGCCTCACCTGTCCAACCCCTGCAGGTACGCGGGTCTACAGCCCACCTGAGTGGGTCCAGTCGCGCTCGTACCGCGCCGAGCCGCTCACCGTCTGGTCGCTCGGCGTTTTGCTCTTCAACATGGTTTGCGGCGACATCCCGTTCGAACGTGACCAGGAGATCGTCGAGGCCACGCCCCTTTTCACTCGCCGCGTCTCGAAAGGTGAGCGCCGACCCGCTGCGCCCTGATTGGTTGCGGTGGTGGTGCTGACCGTCTCCACGGCTTCCTGCAGAATGCCATGCTCTGATTGGCTGGTGTCTGTCGCTCCGGCCGGAGGACCGACCCTCGCTGGCGCAGATCCTGACTCACCCCTGGATGGAGGCGGGGGAGGAAGAGGAGGAAGAGGAGGAGGAGCGCAGCTCGCGGCCCAGCACGTCGCTGTGAACCGGGTCGGAACCCAACAGGAAATAAAGCCACTTTACCTTCGCTGAGACGCTCCTCATCACTGATGAGTCTTTATTGATGGATTATTTATTTCTCCAGTTCCTGCTCCTCTTCCTCTCCGCCTCAGGGGAGGAAGAGGAGGAAACTCAACTCCTTAAAACTGATTTAAGTTTTGCTGAAGTCTGGACATCGGTGCAAACCTTCACCGTCCGTAAATACCTGTGTATTCCTTCAAAGTGGCTCCGGCCACTTGGTTCTGTTTATTTACATTAAATAACAAGTTCTGGATCAGAACCACGATCCATGTTTGAATAAAAACATTTTCACACTCTGGTCGTCGCTTTGTTTCAAATTCACAAATACTTTATGAATTAGTGAATTTTAATGAGACATAAATCATTAATTTAGATTCTTCAGTTATTGAAGTTGGCAGGAAAGGTCTCCTGTAGCAGTCTGTGCCACAGCAACAGACTGCTACAGGAGGTTCTGCTGAACCTGCTGAAGACGCTCCAGCAGAACCTGATTGATTTTATGAAGACTCCGTCTTGGCATCATCATCACCAGAGGATCCACAGCAGAACCAGAACAGAACCAGGCTTCTTATTCAGGCTGTTGAGCCTCTTTAGCTCCTGGTTCTGGTGGTTCTGACAGCAGATCCAAACCCTGAAGGATCTTCTCTTCCTCTGGTCCAGATCAACATCCAGGTTTTTATCTTCCTCATCAGCTCCTCTTCTTCTCCCATGGTGGACATAGGGTTTGACCTTTGGCCCTGTTCCTCCTGAACCCAACAAGCATCTCCTTTGTTTTGTTCACATTTCAATGTGTTCAATCTGTTCCCTTATTTTGACATGTTGTCTATAGATGATTTTTGTTCTGTGAACACAAACATGTAGCTTACAGCTCTGTGATGCTTGGCTGTCGCCCCCTGCTGGTTACTGAACATAGTAAAACTTCCAGGTGTTTCATGTGCTAAAGATGCAGATTCTCCCAGTTTTATTTATTTTGATACTTTGTAGTAGAATCAACCTCAGAGGGCAGGAAGTGATGTAAAATGTTTGATTTGTTGTCCTTCATTGTAGCTAACTTTCTCGGTAGTGCTGTTGTTCTGTTACCATGGATACCTTCTACACAACGTTGCTAAAATAAAAGCAAAACAGTAATTACAATAAACTACATTCAGTTATTCTTTTCTAGCCTTGTTAATTTTACGTATAATTCAATAAACATCCTCCCACCTGATTGGTTCACTGGGTCAGATCACTTATTTATAAACAGTAAACTATTTAATGCACCTATTTAGTCAGAAAAACACAAAGTGTTTCGCAGTAGAAATAAAAATGCAATACCAACATAAACCTTTCATCTGCTCCAGAACCATCAGCATATGGAGAAATATTCCTGCCATAATCCAAGAGCACACATTTTCAGTCTGAGAGCAGGAATTCATGTCTTTTAATACTTTTCCTGATGTGGCACTCAGTGGTTTTGGCCATACAATTAGTTTCAGTGTTGTATAAAGTACTGAGATCTCAGAGTCAAGTAAAAGTTTAGGTTCCTCTCCAAAATATGACTTTGGTAAAAGTCCAAGTCACTGACTGAAATGTTACTTGAGTTAAAGTCTTAAAGTATCTGAATTTTCTTGTACTTAAGTATGGAAAGTACTGTAAAAATTTATGTACTTAAGTAATGTAATGAAAAGTACAAGTAAAAAGTAAATCAAAGCAAATGCAGTTTGAATGACACTTTTTATATTTTGGTAAACTTGTCAAATACAGTTAAAGTAATAAACACAACCAAGTGCAGGCAAAATTAAACCTGCTAATAGATAAACCTGCAGCATCATTAGGTGTTTTACCTACAAGGTTAATAACTTAACCTGCTTTACAACTGAACCAGCTTCTTAGTTTCCCCTCCAGGACAGAAAATACAAAGTTTTTGTAAGACTCAAGTTTCCCTTCAAGTGGTCAGAGCTGAAAATGAGAAAAATAAATAGTCAGTACAGAAAATGTGGCCAACATGAAGAAAAAAAGCCGTTAGGATTAATTTCTCTACTTCACAAACTATTGGTGCAACATCTGGTCATTAAGTGGCATTAGGGACATGAGGCTGATGCTCATCACAGACTTTGTGTTTAATGGGAGAAGAGAAACAGGTGATTCCATAGACATAATACAGGTATAAGGATAGACCATCATGCATCGCTCTCGCCTATTGATGAGATTTAGGGCGGCCATCTTGAATCGGTCCAACGCTCCACTCAGCTTTATGTGTTTAGCAGCAAAATGACATATCAGCGCATTTAATCAACCATAACACGTTTTTTTGTTACTGGGAACTATATTCAAACATCTATCAAAGCTACATTTATAAACAATTGTATTATTTAAGTATGTTTTTAATACCTAGTTCAGCATATTTAAATATGATTAGTGGCTATAACAATAGAATAGGAATATATATATATATATATATATATATATATATATATATATATTATATATATATATATATATATATATATATATATATATATATAATATATATATAGATTGAGTCCAAACTCCATGTGATCCATCCTGCTGCAGTGAATCCGTCTCTCATTATAGATTCTCCCTCTTCTTCCTCACATCGTGTCTTTATGAAACTTTAAAAACAAAAACTGAAGATTTGGGATGAATCTTCAGTTTATTATGTAATAGTCTTTACCACAGGTGTAAACTTTGCTGGTGAATGTTATAACACATAATATAAGTTTTATAATATATGTTACATTGTTTCATTTCTAATATCGGCTCTTGTGTCAGATAATCTAAGTCAATGTTAGAGAATAATTCATTTTTTTAGATTTACAGAATCACAGTTATCCTTCATATCGGGGCTGAACCCGTATTACACCATGTAGCTAATATTAGCTGGTATCTCGCCGGTGGACATAAATACAGTAAAGTAATATTCTAATCACAATATATACGCCATAATGTGTTCATCTTAGATGTGAAATGTTGTCTGTTGAGCCTCACATCAATAGTTCATCGATCAGAACAACAATATCCCTCAGTGCTGAAACATCTTCTGTTGTTTTGATTGAACAAAGTAGGAGGGACTACCGCTCCAAGATGGCCGCCGTGTTTCCTGCGCCGGAGCAGCCAATGAAAGGTCTGCTCTCATATTATATTATGTCTATGGGTGTTTCCTATTGGTGGAGATGAACAAACCCAGGCAAGTACCGACTTTGTAGCAGTCAATTAGTAGGTGGGTCAAAACTCCAGCGTTTCTCTCTCTCGTTTTTTTTGTAACGAGTAACTAAACCACACATTGAAAATGTATCGGAGTAAAAGTACGAAATTAAGTTCGAAAATATAGTGAAGTAAAAGTGAAAGTTATCAAAAGTGTTCGTACTCGAGGAAAGTATGAAGTACTCCAAAATATACTTAAGTAAAGTAGTGAAGTATTTTTACTCGTTACTATACAACACTGATTAGTTTTGTTTGTTGCCAACAAGGTCACCTGGGGTCATCGCCAATGAAAGGACACAGGTCCGGTTTTGCAATCAGCAGGAGACAGGTTTCAAGTCAATAATAATTATTATCACAGAAGAATAAAATACCTGTACATAAACAAAAAAGAAAATACACAAAATAAATCCAACTAGGTTTACCGGTGGGTACGACCCGGTCCTGGATGGTCCAAAACAAACACCTGTGGAGTCTCTCACTCTTGAAATGCCCTCCACCTATTTGTGTTAATCACGGCACAGTCACAGCAAAACGGGACGACAGGTCACCACCGGCGGCCCTCTAAGAAAATAAAAATAAGAACAAATTGTTCAAATACAGGCAGTAAAAGAGATGTATAAAAATACGAGTGTAAATAAAATAAAGAGTCTCGACAGGCACAGCGAAACAAGGGATACCTTACCTTAGATTAAATATATCACAATTTAACTCTTCATCACTGTCAGAAGATCAACTTTTATTAAATTAAAACTCAAGATGGAATAAATTTATTGAATAATTTTGAAAACTTTCTAAAAACGTTCATGACAATTTAAAAAAAGTTTGTTGTCTCAAGATCTGTCATAAAATGTGGGAATTTATATTTATTTTGAATTTTTTTTTGCAGAAAGTCATTATAGGAGAAACTTTAATTATGAAATTAATAACTTAAGTTTCTTGTGAATTAGAAGATATTTGGTTCTTATTGTCATCATTATTGAATGAATGACTGATGAATTATTGTAACATGTTTAGTTCATAAAGTCACAACATTCATAGTTTATTTCAAAAAGGAGATTTTAGTTCCATTAGTCTTATTTTTCAAAAGTAGCATCAGACATTTTTATTATTTTTCACATATACCGAATGTTTGTCCTGAACTTGATCTTTGTTATTAGCTCCATTTTATACCAAACTAACTTTTAGCTGATGGTTAAATATCCTGTCTCTATTAGTCAAATACACTTATAAACTGATTATTAGAACTTTTTAATGTGTTTTTTTGTTGTTGCAATTTTGGAAATATGGCAAAGTTAATTTGTTGCAAAATATAGAATAAAATCAATTTTCAAAAGTAAAGTAATGAAATAATTTTAGTTTTGCTGAACATGTGAGATTATATTGCATTTTCTGTACAAAACACCAACAAATATCTCCAATAATGACTTACGGAAACAGAAATACCTTCACTGAACAGTTAAAATAATCTGATTTGTTGTAGTTCTGCAGGATGCCTAAATGGTGACCAGCTTGTTCCAATAATCAAGATGAGATGAAATAAAACATGAACAATCATCTCTAACTCTGCGTTTGTGTCAAAGTTCAAAACTTCTAAATATTTCCCAGCTGAACAGTTTCTGATTTAACTTGTTTATGCTTATTTTGGTTCGTGTACCTTTTTATTATATTGCTTTTCATGGGATGTTACAATGAAACATATTTTTATCAGAAAATAAATGTTTATTTAAAATGTCCTAAAATATATTTTTTATAAATAAAAATCTTGTCTGGCTCAAATAGGTGTATTGCAAGGAGGTCTCACTCTGATAAATTATTTATCAGAGCTGGAGTCATTTCTGGATCAGCTTAAAACAAAAAATAAAAACATTTTAAAAACCTGCAAAATTACACATTCAAGACAGAAATTCATGCTCTCTGTCCACAGAGTTAACTGATTATAAATTGATGAGTATGAACAGAAAATATCCATTTTCGAACAGAAAATATAAAATTTTCATGTCACTTGGGCAAAATAATTTGTATAAATTTTTATTTCTTTAGTTTGTACTATTCCATTTTATTTTATTTTTTATTTCTTGATTGTCTTTTCTGTCTGTTCGAAATAAATAAATATTCACATAACTAGATTTTGGTCAGCAAATGTCTAAAAAGTAAAATGAAGAAAATGTAGATCTGAAATGGTTACTTGAGGAAAATCAAGAATGAATTATTTTTATTTCCACACAAATGTTTGAATTTGTCAATTTTCTGACTTCTGTTTGAATTTGTTCAGACTTTAAATCAGTAGAATGAGAAGTAGTTTCCTGCAATGAGCAGGTAACTCCGCCTCTTGCCCTTTGACTCCTGGAGATGGACACCAGCCACCAGGGATGGATGGGTGGAGGATCTGCTCTCTTTCTAACCTGGAGTCTGTTGTGGCAGACGGCCACTGGTTCTGATCCTGGTCCTGGTTCTGGTACTGATCCTGGTTCTGCTGGAGGTTTCTTACTATGAAGGAGGAGTTTTTCCTCTCCACTGTCGCCCCCTGCTGGTCCGGCGGAGTGATGCTGCATTCAATGACTCGATCTTTCATGGGTTTCCTTAATTTCCTAAGCTGCTCTGAATAATTAACTGTTTGGTAATTAGGACCAATTAGGAAATTTCTGAGCGAATTGAAATAAGTTTTTCTTTTTGCAAAGTGTTTTGAGACAACGCTTGTAATTGACTAATTTAATTAAATAGTACCAAGATATAGATTAAGAATCAGGGTCTTTCTTTCTCTCTGTCTTCCTCTGTTTCTCTTTCTTTCTCTCGCACTGCATGCTGGGAGTTGGTGGAGGAGCGTGTGGTGAGAGGGCTGAGAGATTGGGAATTTCTAGCTTGTTTGTTCTATTTTTGTTGGGTTTTGTTCTTTAAAATAGTATCGTTGTAGAGTTGGGTTGAGTGTAATTGGTTACATTTCTGTGTGTAACACCGCCATTTTTGCCTTTTGGCAAAATGCCGGAAATGGATTTGACCAAATGTATTTGACCAAACATAGTTTGAAGATCGTACCCAATAGTCCCACTATGACAGTAGAGGAATGTAGTTTGTTGGTGGGAGAAGTTGTAGGTTGTAGCATTAAATCTGCTGCTCGGATGAACAGCGCTGTGGTCATTTTTGTTAACAGCGTGGAGAAGCAAACAAAGTGATTGAGAAAGGCATTATTGTGAATGATGTTTCCCCATTGAGTACGCCGGCTAAAAAAGTTACGATTGGAAATATACCCCTGTTCATTAGTGATGATTTGTTGGTGTAGAAGAACAAAGTCAGAGTTTACTAACGCCTTTTCAGAGAAAAACAAATGCTGAAGAAACAGAGGTGGAGGGATGCAGTCAGACACCAGAGGAATTCGGGGCTTCTGAAATGTCTAATAAAAGAAAAGATTCTGAAAGTTTTGTTGATTCTCAAACCGAAATTGATGCAGGAGATACAGAGTTGGAATGTTCAGGAAAAGTTTTAGAGTCAGAAAGTAATATGGATGAGGAAGAGGAAGGTGGTGATGAAAGTTGGACTGAGGATAGTTTAGCCAATCCTTTTTCACCTGGTCTAAGTCAACACAGAAAAGGTCATAGTGTGCAAAATCTTAAACATTTTTTGAGAGTAACAAAAATATGAAAAATGTGAGTTGAAAATTATTTTCCTGACAAAAAACTTTTTTTCTTACTCCTGTGAGATCACAGTTGAACAATAAGAGAAAAGGAGGATATAATGATAAAGAAGTTTACCGGTTAAAAAATTGATCGGGAAACTTAAGCAAGATTTCAACAAAGATGATGGGTTTGAAGTTTAACTGTCTGTATTTTCCTTTAGTGTTTTTTTTTTTCTTCCATCTTTGGTAATGAGTGATTTTAGAGTTTCTACTTTAAATCTGAATGGAGCCAGAGATGTGAAGAAAAGACTTAGTATGTTTGAATTAATGAATTTAAAACGTATAAATGTATTGATGGTACAAGAAACACACAGTGATTGTTTAAATGAGATAGAGTGGAGGAGAGAATGGGTAGGAGAAATTATTTTGAGTCGTTTAAACCAGGCCAGTGGGGGAGTTGCAATTTTGTTCTCAAAACCTTTTCTACCAGTATCTTATCAGTTTGAGGAAGTGATCAAGGGTAGATTATTGGTAGTGAAAGCAAAATATGAGAGTTTTAATATTGTTTTTATAAATGTGTACGCTCCAAATACAAGACGAGAGAGGATTCTTTTTCTACGTAAACTTGAAGATGTGTTATGTAAATGTGACATGGATGATTTTCTGTTCTTGGGTGGAGATTTTAACTGTTCAGAAAACGATCAGTTGGATAGGAATCATTTTGAACCACATCCAGCCTCAACAATTTTCTTGAAACATTTGATTGATTTATTTTCTTTGGTTGATGTTTGGAGAGAAATGCACACTCAAAAGATACAATACACATGGGCTAGAAATACAGACATTTTTTTTCTGCAGCGAGGTTGGATAGAATATATAGTTTTAGACATAATTTTGGGATTTTCAAAAACTTTACCATCCATCCTGTAAGTTTTTCGGATCATGCGTTGGTTTCCTGTAGTATTTTTATTGCCAACAGAGCAGTTCTCACTTTGCTGCCAAAGAAAGGTGATCTCCAGGAGATTAAAAACTGGCGACCTGTGTCTCTGCTGTGTACAGACTATAAACTTGTCGAAGGTGCTGGCAAACAGACTGAAAGAAGTGATGGATCAAGTTATTCATCAAACACAAACTTACTGTGTCCCTGGTAGATCTATGTTTGATAATATTTCTTTAATTAGAGACATTTTGGACGTCTCCAGGTCATTGGGATGTGAAGCTGGTTTAATTTCTTTGGACCAGGAAAAGGCTTTTGACAGAGTTGAGCACCGTTACCTGTGGAAGATGCTAGAGAGGTTTGGTCTCGGCTCTGGATTTATTGCCAAGATTATGGTTCTATATGAAGACATTGAAATGAAAATGAAAATACTGAAAATGAATGGTTGTCTGTGTCAACCTTTTAGCGTTACAATGGGTGTTCGACAAGGTTGTTCTTTGTCTGGAATGCTATGTGCTCTTTCTATTGAACCACTGTTAAAGAAAATTAAGTCACATATTGAGGGACTAGTTTTACCAGGGTGTAATGTTTCTTTTTCTTTATCAGCTTATGCAGACGATGTTATTGTTATTGTTAAAAATCAAGATGAAGTGAATAATTTAGGTAGAATTGTTGATCTGTTTTCTAATTTATCAGCCGCTCGTGTCAACTGGACTAAGAGTGAAGCTCTGACAGTAGGAAGTTGGTTTTCTGGACTTCCTCAGCTTCCAGGTAGTTTGAAATGGAAAAGTGGGGGTTTGAAATATCTTGGTGTATATTTGGGAGATGAGAAACAGAAAAAAAGAACTGGGAGGGAGTGATGGAGAAAGTAGAGGGAAGGTTAAGGAAGTGGAGATGGTTGTTACTGCAGATGTCTTATAGAGGGAGAGTGCTCATTATAAATAATTTAATTGCTTAGTTATTGTTGCATAAATTAGCATGTTTGGAACCACCTGTTGGATTACTCAATAGAATTCAATCTTGTATGCTTAGTTTGTTTTGGGATGACAAACTTTGGGTATCTCAGGCAGTGCTCTTCTTACCTAAAGAGGAAGGTGGGCAGAGGTTGGTGCATCTAGAGAGCAGGACTGCCATGTTCAGGTTACAGTTTATTCAGAAATATCTAATGGGGAGGGAGGAGGATGTTTTTTGGAAACCGATAACAATTATCGTTTTGAAAAGAGTAGGAAGTTTTGGTTTAGATGGTTCTTTGTTTTTACTAAACTGCAAACCGCTGTATTTGCATGAAATGTCAGCGTTTTACAAAAGTGTGTTTAGAGCATGGACACTTTTCAAATGGAAAAGACTGGAACCAACTGTGTCTTTGTTTTGGCTTTTAAAAGAACCTTTATTTTTTGAGGCACATTTGGCTTTAGAGGATGAAGTTGGATTGTCAAGAAAATTGCTTCAGAATAAAGTTCTGAAATTAAGACACCTTGTGGAAACAGCTGGACCAGAACTTCAAAACACAGAGGCGACAACTTCCCTGCTTGGGATAAAATCAAGTCGAGTCATGAAGACGATTTTAGAGCGGTGGCTCGGAAAATTGACTTTGGATGAACAGATGCTGGTGGACTGGTCTAATGGAGAAGAACTCCCTGATTTTACGGATCCTTTTCCAGAGATGGGTCTAAATATTGATTTCTCAGATTTGACAGGACCTCTTCTGTTCACTCAGAAAAATTTTAACTTTTGCATGCTGAATGGGAATTTTTTACAAATTGGTTGTTCAAGGGTTGAATAACAAACAAGTGGAAGAACTGATACTGTTTGGAGAGATAAGTTCAAAGTAGGAGATGACCAGAAACCTATATGGAGGGTTTTTTATAAGCCCCCTTGAGTAAGAGGGTAAGTGACTTACAGTGAAGGATTCTGCACGGTGCTGTGAGTGTTAACAGTTTTGTGTCAAAATTCATCCATCCATCCATCCATTTTCCTACACCCTTGTCCCTTAATGGGGTCGGGAGGTGCTGGTGCCTATCTCCAGCTAGCGTTCCGGGCGAGAGGCGGGGTCAGGGGTCGCCCTGGACAGGTTGCCAGTCTGTCGCAGGGCAACACAGAGACACACACAGGACAAACAACCATGCACTCACACACACTCACACCTAGGGGCAATTTAGACAGACCAATTAACCTGACAGTCATGTTTTTGGACTGTGGGAGGAAACCGGAGTACCAGGAGAAAACCCACCATGCACAGGGAGAACATGCAAACTCCATGCAGAAAGGCCGGGGCCGGGAATCGAACCCAGAACCTTCTTGCTGCAAGGCAACAGCTCTACCAACTGCGCCACTGTGCAGCTTTGTCAAAATTAAAAAAAACACAAATTAATTTTGTCCCTTTTGTGACGAAATAGAAACTACTTTTCACATGTTTCTTGAATGTAAACGACTCTCTCCATTGTTTTTGTTGTTGAAAGATGTTTTTAAAAAATGTGGTGTCTATTGGTCTGAAGTAGCTTTTATATTTGGTGCAGGTTATACAAAAAAGGAAGCCAATAAGTGGAAGTTGTTAAATTTTCTTATTGGACAGGCAAAATTTTCAATTTATATTAGCAGGAAAAATAAATTAAATGGAATTATGGGGGAAAAGGTTGATAAGATGTTTATTTTGATGGCAAAGAACAGAGTAAAGGCAGAATTTATGTTTTTGCAATGATGAATAACTTAACAGATTTGTTGTCATTGTGGTGCTTTAATAATGTCATGTGCTCTGTGGGTGATGGAAAGCTAGTATTTAATTCAATGTTTCTGGGAATGTTAAAGTAAATAATGCTGAAATGTAATGTTATTGAAAAATAAATGTGTTGTTAAAAATCAAAAAATCTCCGCCTCCTACAGAGTGAGACATCCTGTCACTCATTCTGATCTCTGCAGTTGTAGTCCTCCTGACTTCCGGGACAGGTCAGCGGCTCCACGCAGGCCCGGTTCTCCGCCTGACGCTCCTCATTCTCCGCCTGCTCGTCCTCCGCGCTCCCGCTGCTCAGCTCCGGTCATTCGGAACCGACCCGCCCGCCTCTGCCTCCCGCTTCCAGAACCAGAACCAGAACCAGAACCAGAACCAGCCGGAGACTCGGAGCGCCGACCGGTCCGAACCGACAGCGGAGCCTAGCCGGGAGGCTAGCGGGGTTAGCGGTGCTGGGTTAGGGTTCGGTTCCGACGAGGCAGAGCGCGCAGCATGCCGGGTGGCAGCAGCAGTAAGACCGGGGAGGTTCCGACCCGGAGTCAGAGTGAAGGTAAATCTAATCCGGATTAAAAACGGGATGATTTGGAAATATTCCCAGTGGTTAAACTGGTTTGTCTAGTAGCAAGAATCAGCCAAACGAACCAGTTTGGACCGATTTGATAAAGTAGTTTAGTGGTTTGACCCTTGATTGTAGAAATGGGGTCCAAACGACCCACACATTGAAACCTGGATCATTTAAACCAAGCCGAATAATCAGTTGCTATGGCGACTAATTAACCCAAACAGAACAGCGAAATATTCTAGTGTTTATTGAAGGAAAGAGTCTCTTTGGGTTAAAGTTTAAACATGATGGACTTCTGTCTGGTTTGGACTGGATTCTTATTCTACCTGGTCCAGAACTGCAGAAGAGGATTTTGACAGGTTCTACGGCGGCCTGGTGGGCCCATTCCACCTTAAATGCTGATGACCCATTAAGGTGGAATGAGCAGTTTTGGTGACGTGGAGCTCTGACTCAGGTGTGTCTGGGGGGGGCGTGGCTCTGTTGCTCCGCAGGTGGCTGCAGATCAGGATGATGAGGAAGAGGAAGAGGCAGCAGTAGCTGGTCCAGTCCAGATAATAAAGCAGTGGGTCGACCAGAACCAGAGATCTGGTTCTGAGAGTTGAGCTCCTCTTTGTGTCCGTCTCTCCCCTGCAGCAAACAGAAAGTTGAAGTACATCAGCCTGGCGGTCCTGGTGGTCCAGAATGCCTCGCTCATCCTCAGCATCCGCTACGTCCGCACGTTGCCGGGCGACCGCTTCTTCACCACTTCGGCCGTGGTGATGGCGGAGGTCCTGAAGGTGGCGACGTGCCTCCTCATCGTCCTGCTGCAGAAGAGATGTAAGTAGCGGTGGGCGGGGCTAATAGCCACTGCGTGTGACGCTGCGTCTCTGCAGGCGCCCTGAAGGAGACGCTGTGGTTCCTGCTGGACTCGGTCGTCCTGCAGTACCAGGACACGCTGAAGCTCGCCGTGCCGTCGCTCATCTACACGCTGCAGAACAACCTGCAGTACGTCGCCATCTCCAACCTGCCGGCCGCCACCTTCCAGGTCAGAACCAGAACCCTGATCCGGGTCAGCACCTGGTCACACAGACCTGGTCACACAGACAGGTCCAGTTGACGTGTGAGGCCTCCGGTCATATTATCTGTAGCACATTTCTGAAACAAGACAGTTAAACTGTTTTTCATCATAAAATCGTCTCTCAGTCACCAACAGAAACAGATCGAGTGTTTTTGTCAATATTAGAAATCATAAGATCATTGATCAATGTACCAGTTATTGATAAGATCGGCTCCAATCAGCTGCTTTCAGTCTGGGTTTAAAGGACCTCAGGATTTCAGCTGTTTTTCAGTTTTCTGGAAGTTTGTTCCATCCCCCATCTTGGCGCCTGTACGTTGGGGTTTACCCCGGTGAACGAGAGGGTCGCCTCCCTCCGCCTACGGGTGGGGGGACGGGTTCTGACTGTTGTCTGTGCTTACGGGCCGAACAACAGTTCAAATTACCCCCCTTCTTGGAGTCCTTAGAGGGGGGACTGGAGATGCCCCCCCTGGGGACTCACTTGTTCTGCTGGGGGACTTCAACGCTCACGTGGGCAGTGAGACCTGGAGGGGCCTGGTTGGGAGGAACGGCCCCCCTGATCTGAACTCGAGTCGTGTTCTGTTGTTGGACTTCTGTGCTCGTCACGGTCTGTCCATCACGAACACCATGTTCAAGCATAAGGGTGTCCATACGTGCACTTGGCACCAGGACATCCTAGGCCGCAGTTCGATGATCGATTTTGTCGTCGTTTCATCGGATCTGCGGCCGTATGTCTTGGACACTCGGGTGAAGAGAGGGGCGGAGCTGTCCACTGACCACTACCTGGTGGTGAGTTGGCTCCGGTGGTGGGGGAGGAAGCCGGTCAGACCTGGCAGCCCAAACGTGTAGTGAGGGTCTGCTGGGAACGTCTGGCGGAGTCTGTGAGACGGAGCTTCAACTCCCACCTCCGGCAGAACTTCGAACACGTTCCGGGGGACATGGGGGACATTGAGTCTGAGTGGACCATGTTCCGTGCCTCCATTGTCGAAGCGGCTTATCGGAGCCACGGCCGCAAGGTTGTTGGTTCCTGTCGCCATGGCAACCCTCGAACCCTTCGGTGAGGGATGCTGTCAGGCTGAAGGTCCTATGGGGTCTTTCTGGCCTGTGGGACTCCAGAAGCAGCTGATGGTACCGGCGAGCGAAGCGGCATGCGGCTCGGGTGAGTCAAAGAGCGAAGCTCTCGATTTACTGGTAGATCCACGTTCCCACCCTCATCTATGGTTATGACCTTAGAACGAGATCACGGATACAAGCGGCCGAAATGTGTTTCCTCCGCAGGGAGGCTGGGCTCTTAGAGAGAGAAGCTCAGTCATCAGGGAGGGACTCAGAGTCGAGCTGCTGCTCCTCCACGTCCAGAGGAGACAGTTGAAGCATCTGGTCAGGATGGAGTCTCCCTGGTGAGGAGTTCAGGTCCCACCAGGAGGACCGGAGACCCAGGACACCTGGAGGGACGATGTCTCTGATGGGAAAGCCTTGGGGTTCCTGGAGGAGCTGGAAGACGTGGCTGAGGAGAAGGAAGTCTGGGCCTCCCTACTGAAGCTGCTGCCCCCGCGACCCGACCCCGGATAAGATGGATGGATTATGGATGGAGGGAAGTTTCTTCCAGATCTGTGGAGCATAGACGCTGAATGCTACTTGTCCATGTTTGGTTCTGGTTCTGCTCTGCACCAGAACCTGAACCCAAAGGTTGATCCAGCAGCAGCAGATCTTTGATCCGTCCAGTGATTTATAAACCAGCAATGAAGGAATGTAGAACTGGGTGGATGAGTTTCTCTGATCTGAGACTTTAGTCCTCTGGTCCTGGTTTTGGTTCTGGTCCGTGGTGGCGTCTGACGGCTAGCAGAACCTTCAGCCCCTCTTTTTCTTTTAGTACATTTTAATGTTTTTACAAATGGTTTTCTTCAAAGATCTTGATAAGTTGTGTGTGAGATGTAAGGTTGTGGGAGGCGGAGCTAGAGCTGTGGTTTTTTCATTCTGTTGTGTGAGGAGCGCATGTTAACCGTTAATGACGACCATTAAAGTGTGGATGCTGACGTCAGCAGTGTGATTATTAAGTCAACATTGGTAGCAGAGGATGGCCGCTGCTGGCAATTACAAAGTTCCCTCACCGTTCGACGAGAAGACGTCTTACAAAAGTTGTAAAAATGAAATTGAAATCTGGAGACTTGTTACTGACTTGAACAAAAAGAAGGAGGTAGCGGTTACTCTGTCGCCATCAGGAAGAGCGAGAGAGAGTGTGCTGGAAATCGCTGCGGAAAATCTGAACGACGAAACAGGAATGAGCTTCTTTTAAACAGGCTGGATTCAGTGTTTTTAAGAAAAGGATCGGCAGTACGAAGCTTACCCGGAGTTTGATCGGATCGACACGTCCATGATGGATTACATTATCAAATTTGAACGACGGTACAACGAGTTACGTAAGTTCAAAATGGAGCTACCGAATGCAGTGTTACCATTCAAGCTGCTAGCCACCGCGGGGCTAAACGTTAAGGACAAACAGCTGTTACTGCCTGTTCTACCGGAGCTTTTGATAACATGAAAAATCGGCTTTGAAAAGAATCTTCGGCGATAATGTCTATCCTCCACAAGAGGGCGACTCAGCCTTTTTCACCAAATACACAGGCGGAGAACGGAGTTCAAACTCAGAGCAAAACCCAAGAACAGCTGCAGGGACTGCCGTATTTTCCGCACTATAAGGCACCTAAAAACCTTAAATTTCCTCAAAAGCCGACAGTGCGCCTTATAACCCGGTGAGCCTAATATATGGACCAATATTGCGCCACAACAGGTCTAACAACTACGGTAAGCAGCTGCCGACGTCATTTTCCCCGTAGAAGAAGCGCGCTGCTGGGATAGTTGTCAAAAAACTGGTTTGTTAATAAAGTTTGACTGACCGATCTACCCATAGACACGTCTATGTATCTACCTACCCACCTAACAATCAGGTGGTCTGCAGGTCATCTAGCATCACGTTCTCCACCAACGGAGACGGTGACCATCGTCCGGCCCAGACGCCCCATTCCAGTCGCTCTCCTCTCCTCGCCGACCGGAATCGAACCGTTTGGTTGACTTTCTTTATGTCAACAAAGTAGCTTTAGACATTTATCTGGAGCTTCGGCTAGAGTCACCAAGGGACCAGCAGCTGTACATTTAAAGCCGTGGGGGGAAGAGAGACAGAGGCGGCGGCAGCGTGTCGGTTGGTCTGTGCTAACCAGAAAGCAGTTGGGCACAATATGGCAACACCAGAACCGTGAGTGAAACAATGACTAGTGCAGATGCTATATATAGTACTGGGACCAATTTTTTATTATTAGACATCCATATTTGTAGTGAACGGAACAAATCATGTCCCGTTCAATACCAGACGGGTGGCAACATAACTGTGGCGTCTATTCTATGCGCCTTAAAATGCGGTGCGGCTTATATATATAAAAAAGTTTTA
The DNA here is from genome assembly GCA_033032245.1 of Poecilia picta. Taxonomy (NCBI): domain Eukaryota; kingdom Metazoa; phylum Chordata; class Actinopteri; order Cyprinodontiformes; family Poeciliidae; genus Poecilia; species Poecilia picta. The sequence goes on from CM065359.1 coordinate 70,591, forward strand.
AAATAGGCCATTCATTGAAGGTGCGCCTTATAATCTGGTGCGCCTTATAGTGCGGAAAATACGGTAATCCACTCGACAAATACGGGAGAAGAACTAAATGTGCAATATGTCAGAGGACCTGTCACTGGGCAAAAGACTGTCCCAATAAAAGAGAACATGTTAGTTTGTAGCCCCTTAACATGTCTTTTTCTTCCTTTTTTTAATCCTTTTATTTCATCATTTAATTGCCTTTCCTTTCATTCTTCTGTTAATTCAGTATTTTCAATCATTTTAGTTTTTTTCTTCTTGAGACATTGCAAGCAATATTTGTAAACTTTAGGAGCTGTGATGTGTTGTGAGTTTCTGTCATTGTTATTCTTTATATTAAAAAAATAAAAATAAAAATAAATAAATAAGAGAACATGTGAAGCTAACAAATGTTGAGGGATCAAAAGATGATGTTGAAGATTGTAATATTGCGCTGTTTTCAAACGAATCCCCATCTGACACACTGAGCTTCATGGTAGAAGCTTTTGGATCTGCTGTGATTGAGTCTGCCTGTACAAGAACTGTGTGTGGTGAAAAATGGCTTTCAGATTATGTAAGTGGGCTCAAAGAGAATTGATAAAGATTAAAGATGAAAAGAGTGCAAGACGTTTCCGGTTTGGGGACGGAAAACTGGTGAAATCCACAAGAAAGGTGACTATTCCTGCAACAACAGGAGAAACTAGATGCCAAATTGAGACAGTGGTTCCAGCAGATGTACAGATACTTTTGAGCAAAACATCACAGAAGAGAGCGAGAGCTGTTTTGGACATTGCTCAAGACAAAGCAATGATGTTTGACCAACCTGTAAAACCTGAACTTAAACTTAAGAAGGAAAGGATCAATAATGAAAGCCAATCTAAACAAAGTGAGACACCAAATGATGAAGATGAAATTCTCTTTGTAACATGTAACGCTAATTAAGGCTTGGCGTCTGACTACGGCCAAATATAATAGGCAGTCAGAAAGGTTCGACTATGGAGCCCGTGTGTGTGAATAAAACACAGACAGAAATTAAATTGAAGTTATTGTATTCAAGCCTGTTTTTATATGTATATATTTAGGAAGATATACAATAATGATATCTATATTAATAGTGATTTTCTATTAATATAACCAAAAGACACAAGGAAAAAAACAAAGCAACAAAAACAGTAAAGCCTGATGACACCCAAGAGTTTTTTCTATTTTAAGTCCATCTGTGATTCCAGGGTGATTGATGATCCATTAATCAATATCTTACTGTTTTATTGTCCATGATCCAGTGCAAATAGGTCCAGAATGAGAAAGTAGCCTGGTTCATGTAAATCCTACCGCAAAGCTGTGGTGATCCTGTTAGCTCGCCATCTTGGGTTGAAACAAGGTGGAAAAAAACCCTGACCTAAACAAGGTCATAAATAAAAACAATTAGAGTTCACATTTAAACGGGGTCAAACTGTTATACAAAATAACTAAACATTCAAAAATTATAAAAAAACTATATTCCATAAAGTATTTCTCAGGAATCTTTCAAATGAATGTCAAATTAAAGATTGTGATCAAGTTCACAGATTCAAATTAAAGTTGCAGATTAAGGGTACAGATCGAATTAATGTGCACTTTTAAGTACAACTTAAAAGTGCACATTTTTGCCAGCATGCACTTTTAAGTACAACTTAAAAGTGCATGCTGGGATAGTTACTGGGGTACTTCTGTCACTTCTGTCAATTAAACTTAATCGACTTCCGTATCTTCAATAAACAATTGTTTCTTTTTTTCTTTTGTTGCGCAACTCAAAAAAATTAACCAAGCCCAGATTTCTATAGGCTGTCAACAAAAATCAATGAAAAGTAACCTAACTTATCCTAAAAGGACGAATTTGCAAAAATCAAAGGGCCTATTTAATATTTTGACGATATATAATTATTCGGCTACAAAATTAACAAAAAGAGAATGACCTTTTAATCAATAAAGTCATTTTTTAATCAATACCCAAATTGAGTTGGCGTGTCGCCACCGCATTTCTATTTCTTAAAAAAACACAAAGTATGTAAAAACAAGGACTCGCCGTCGAGCGGTCGACAGAAAACACACAATTTAAGCCTTCGGTTGTGTTAATGGAACTCGATCCAGCCGTATTCTCCCATGATTTTAGAAGACGCCGAGATGAGCAGCTAGCCGCAGCAACAGCAGCAACAGCAATGGAGATCCGAGTTAACCTGTGTCCCGGAACTTAAAGTGTGGCATCACTTTGACCCCCCAAAATAAAATATGAGTTAATTATTTTGTGCTGGTTACAAACAGAAAACATGGCAACAAAAGAGGAAAAAACAGTCCTGCTAAAGCTACATAAACAATTTGGACATGGCTCAGTTGACAGACTACAAAAGCTCTTGTCTTGCTCAGGCAACACTGTTGATGAAAGCATTACAATCCTGAAGGAAATTGTAAAAAACTGTGAAATATACATCCGGTACAGCAGAGCAAAACCTAAACCTACAGTGGGTTTACCTATGGCGTCAACAGATAATGAAACTGTAACTGTGGAGCTACATGAGCTGGAGCCAGGATTGTGGTATCTACATGCTATCACCATTTTACAAGATTCTGCAGGGAGCATTATCACCACAAAGAGATAGTGAAACACTTTATTCACTGCTGGATAAGTGTTCATGGCCCACCATACAGATTATTAACTGACAATGGAGGTGAATTTAACAATGAAGAAATAAGAGACATGGCTGAACATTTTAACATTGAGGTTAAAACCACTGGTGGACACAGTCCATGGAACAATGGCCTACTGGAAAGACACAATCAGATTCTAACTGAAATGCTACTCAAGGTAAAGAGAGACAACAAATGTGACTGGAAAATGGCCCTGAACTGGGCTTTGATGGCAAAAAACAGCATGCACAATGTACATGGCTACAGTCCCCATCAACTTGTTTTTGGTCAAAACCCAAACCTGCCTTCAGTTCTAATTGATAGACCTCCAGCACTGGAAACTGATGTCAATACATGGATGGGTCATCACACTGCAACATTGCATGGCATGAGAAAAGCCTTTGCCTTTGTCTATTATAAACCTACAGCCTGTCAGGAGTTGAAAGGGCCAGGTGTGGTTATTGGCCAAGATGGTGTAGTAATATTCGTCAGGGATGGTGGAACGTATGTCAGAGTACACCAGTCTAAGCTGAGAAAAATGAATGAGACGCAAGAGAAACTACAGTCATGACCAAAAGTTTTGAGAATGATTCAAATGTTAATTTTTACAAAGTCTACTGCTTCAGTTTTTATAATGGCAATTTGCATAAACTCCTGAATGTTATAAAGAGTGATCAGCTTTACAACAATTGCAAAGTCAATATTTGCCTAGAAAATGAACTTCCTCCCCCAAAACACATTTCAACTTCATTGCAGCCCTGCCTTAAAAGGACCAGCTGACATCGTTTCAGTGATTGCTCCATTAACACAGGTGTGGGTGTTGATGAAGACGGGGCTGGAGATACATCTGTCATGATTAAGTAAGAATGACACCACTGGACACTTTGAAAAGAGGCTGGTGGTTGGCATCATTGTTTCTCTTTTGTGAACCATGGTTATCTCTAAAGAAACATGTGCAGTCATCATTGCACTGCACAAAAATGGCCTAACAGGGAAGAGTATCACAGCTAGAAAGATTCCACCTCAGTCAACAATCTATGGCATCATCAAGAACTTCAAGGAGAGAGGTTCCATTGTTGCCAAAAAGGCTCCAGAGTGCCCAAGAAAGACCAGCAAGCGCCAGGACCGTCTCTTAAGTGTTTCAGCTGCGGGATGTGTCGGGCTACCAGCAGTGCAGAGCTTGCTTAGGAATGGCAGCAGGCAGGTGTGAGAGCATCTGCACTGTGAGGCGGAGACTCTTGGAGCAAAGCCTGGTCTCAAGGAGGAGAAGAAGCCTCTTCTTTCCAGGAAAACATCAGGGACAGACTGATATTCTGCAAAAGGTACAGGGAGTGGACTGCTGAGGACTGGGGTGAAGTCATTTTCTCTGATGAATCCCCTTTCCGATTGTTTGGTTCATCTGGAAAACAGCTTGTTGGGAGAAGACGAGGTGAGAGCTAACACCGGTCTTGTCTCATGCCAATTGTAAAGCATCCTGAAAACATTCATGGTTGCTTCTCAGCCAAGGGAGTCGGCTCTCTCACAGTGTTGCCTAAAAACAGCCATGAATAAAGAATGGTACCAGAATATCCTCCGAGAGCAAATTCTCCCAACCGTCCAAGAGCAGTTTGGTGATGAACAATGTCTTTTCCAGCATGATGAAGCACCTTGTCATAAAGCAAAGGTTATAACTAATTTGCTCAGGGAACAAAACAGAGAGATTCTGGGTCCATGGCCTGGAAACTCCCCAGATCTTAATCCCATTGAAAACTTGTGGTCAATCATCAAGAGACGGGTGGACAAACAAAAACCTAGGAATTCTGACAAAATGCAAGCATTGATTATGTAAGAATGGATTGTTATCAGTCAGGATTTGGTCAAGAAGTTGATGGAGAGCATGCCAGGGAGAATTGCAGAGGTCCTGAAGAAGAGGGGTCAACACTGCAAATATTGACTTGCTGCATTAACTCATTCTGTCAATAAAAGCTTTTGTTACTCATAATATGATTGTAATTGTATTTCTGTATGTGATGAAAACATCTGACATACACACAAGAAAACCAGAGGGCAGCAGATCATGTGAAAATATATTTGTGTCATTCTCAAAACCTTTGGAAAGTGAAAACAAAAATCCATTTAAAACGGATGACCACCTTTCAAAGACACCAGCGGCGTCTTGATGAAGAACATGATTTTGAAAGCGGACACGAGGAGGAACCAACGTTGATATGGGACAAGTAAGCTACCTGGAAGCGGTTGAAAATGTCAAGACCAATGCTAACAATACTGAGATGAAATATTAGTGGTGAACAAGGATATTTTCTCACACGCTAAACAAACAGAACTTGAGAACTGGAAAAGAAACAATGTATTTGTGGAGGAAAAAGATGAAGGTCAGAAATGCATATCAACGAGGTGGGTGTGCACACTCAAAAAAACACAAGTAGACATAGTACCCAAAGCTAGACTGGTTGCAAGAGGCTTTGAAGAAATTAACATTCAAGAACTTCCTAAGGATTCACCCTCTTGTTCCTCTGAATCACTAAAGATGGTCATAGTTGTTGTATGCCAACATAAATGGAAGCTGAACTCTATGGACATCAAAGCAGTTTTTTTGCAAGGTAAAGATTTAACATGGGATGTGCATCATCGTCCACCTCAAGAGGCTGAGAGCGAAGGAATCGTATGGAAGTTAAATAAATGTGTCTATGGCTTGGCAGATGCTTCCTTGTTCTGGTACAACAAGGTGAAAGAAACCATGCAGAAGCTGGAGGAACTGTGTCTGTAAGGTGACAGGAGTTCTTTCATGCCATGTAGATGACTTTGTATGGGGTGGTTCACACATGTTTTCTTCAGCTATTATCCCCCAACTGAAAACTGCTTTTCAAGTTGGACGAGAAGAAGATAACAGCTTCAACTACATTGGAATGGAGGTTCAGACTGAAATCAGAACACAACAGCGTGCATACATTAAAAACCTACAGCCCATTCCTATGGATCCCATCAGAGCACCACAGCGGGAGGCTCCATTAACAGACACAGAAATGGATATGTTAAAATCCAAGATTGGACAGATTGTGTGGGTAGCAAGACAGAGCAGACCTGACATCATGTGTGACATATCCGTCAAACACAAAACATGCTACAATTCAAACATTACAGTGTGCAAACAAACTGATCAGAAAACGTAAATCTGAGGAAGTTACCCTCAAGTTGCAATGCTTAGGAGACATCAAATACCACAAGCTAGTGGTGTTCAGCGATTACTCAGTGGGAAACCTCTCAGATGGAGGGACACTAGGAGGACATTTTGTCATGCTGATGGGAGAACATGGAACATTTTCACCCATATGCTGGCAATCCAGACGGATTAGGAGAGTGGTACGAACGTTAGCCAGAGAGACTTTAGCACTAGCAGATGGGATTGATAGAGCCGTCTTTCTTGCTACACTGTATTCAGAGCTCATGGTTGGTGATGGCACATACAAGATCCTACGTATTAAATTTTTAACAGACGACCATTCCCTCCTTGATGCTGTCAAATCTACAAAATGTGTAACTGAAAACAGACTTCGGCTTGAGATCAGCATCATCAAAGAACTTATGGGTTCTGGTACAATTCAGGAAATCATATGGACACCTACCAAAGACCAACTTGCTAACTGCTTAACAAAAGTGGGGGCGTCTGCCCTAGGACTTCTGAGAGCCCTACGTGAAGGGAAATGGCAATTTAAAGATTAAAACAAATAAACAAAAACACTAGTGTTTCTTATATAAGTTAAGTTCAAGTAAATGGAACTAAAATACGTAAAATGCTACTATCGAATGTTGTTTTAGCCTGTTATGTGTTCTTTAAAGAAAGAGGGGAGATTAAGTTGTAAGTAGCATACTGCGCATGTGTGAGATGTAAGGTAGTGGGAGGCGGGGCTAGAGCTATAGTTTTTTCATTCTGATGTGTGAGGAGCGCATGTTAACCGTTAATGGCAACCATTAAAGTGTGGATGCTAACGTCAGCAGTGTGATTATTGAGTCAACATTTGAACATTCAGGTCAGCGTTTTCAGGAAGGTCTGCCACAGATGCTTTAAAGGTCTTACCTGGTCATAACAGGCTCCTCCCCCTCCAGGTGACCTACCAGCTGAAGATCCTCACCACGGCGCTCTTCAGCGTCCTGATGCTCAGGAAGTCTCTGTCCAGAGTCCAGTGGGTTTCCCTGCTGCTGCTGTTCGCCGGCGTCGCCATCGTCCAGGTACGTCCCGGTTCTGGCTCCACTGATCCGGAGAACGGTTCCGGTTCTTTGTGTCGTCCAGTCTTTGGTCTTCTGCAGGTTTTCTCTCAGGCTTGATCTGGTTCAGCCCGTCTCAAGTCAAGTCAAAGTTTATTTCTATAGCACATTACCAAAGCGCTTCACGGTAGATAAATGATGAAATGGAAAATAGAAATAAAAGTTCAGTAAAAATAATAAGGCCAAAATAAAATCGGCAAAGATACTAAAAGCTAATATGAATAAAACCAAACAAAACTTAATTTTTTAGCTGCTGCAATTTTCTTCCATCCTTTATCTTTTTTCTTCCGCTGGTGTTGGAGGCCAGAGAAAACAAATAAATTTTAGTCCCAACTTAAATCAAATTCAATCAAATTTTATTTGTATAGCGCCTTTCAGCAACAAGGCATTTCAAAGAGCTTTACATCATAAAAACACAAAACTACAAAGTGATAAAAATATGAGAACATCACACATCAGATTATTGATCAGTGTTTCGTGAGTGTTTCCAAGTCGGCTCCAACCAGCTGAGTTTTAATCTACACTTAAAGGAGTTCAGGGTTTCAGCTGTTTTTTTAGTTTTCTGGGAGTTTGTTCCAGATCTGTGGTGCATAGAAGCTGAAAGCTACAGTCCTACACTGAACCAGTGTAGGACAACTCTGATGTAATGTAAAACTAGGCGATATAGAACTGGGCGATATCTATCTCCCTGGTTTTAGTGAGAACTCCAGCAGCAGCATTCTGGATCAGCTGCAGCTGGAGGATTATTTTTTTAAGCTGACTAAGAGTTTAGCAGCCAGAGGGAGACGATTCACAGAGAGAATCTGTCTGCTTTATCGCCTGCTTTAGCAGCCCTACAGCCACCCAGAACCCTGAGGTCAATAGCGATAGCCCACCCCGGTCTGTATAAATAATGGTCAGACCGGACAAACAGCTCCCTAACAGCCTTTTGCTTCAGCTATTCAGGAGCCAGTGAAGTCCACAGCTTAAAGGGCTGCGCCTAAACTCATAGAATCTGGGGTTACAATATGTAACCAACGTTCTATTTCATACAGGCTTCACCCTTTAAGGCTATTGCTAGTGGGTTAACAGCGAAGCAGGATGTAGTCTACGCCTCACAGACCACCACCATGAAGCATCTGCTCGCATATAACATAAAACGGTCTCAGCCAAGACTGACGATGACAGATGTGAACTACGACGCTGCAATAGAGTTACTCCAGAATCGTTTTGGAAGGAAGGATATTGTGATAAGTGCTCATATGTCCAAATTACTGAATTTGACACCTGTGAGAAAATCCTCTGATGTCATATCTTTGAGGTACTTATATGATGAATGTGAGATCCAGATACGCAGCTTGGAGTCTCTTGGAGTGCAAAGCGATACTTACGGCTGTCTGCTATGTCCAGTGCTACTACAGCTTATCCCAGAAGATATAGCACTTGCTTATACTCGGCAACAAAACTCAACCAATGAATGGAAAGTCCTAGAATTGATTCAGTTTCTGCAAAATGAAGTGCAAAGCAGAGAACGGGCGCTTCTGCTGACCAGACCAGGCCACACGTTGAAGAACCCGAGCCCACAACACAAGCGTGTGGGTAAACCATCCTGTGATCAACCTAGAAAGTGGAGCATCCCATCAGCGACTGCTTTGCACACAGCCAGCATCGTGCAACAAACCTGTGTGTTTTGTGACAGTAATGACCACAAACCAGAGAACTGTCCTGGCTTCAAAATAAGTGCACGCAGAAAGAAACTGAAAAGGCTTGGACGGTGTTTTGTCTGCCTGGGACCGAAACATATAGCAAAATACTGCAAAGTGAAGATTTTGTGCAGGCAGTGCAATCGAAAACACCACTTGTCAGTTTGTGAGCAATCTGAAGCTAAACCAGAAGTCGACAGTACCAGCAATAGTGGAAATGCAGAGGCTGTGTTGTCTTCGTTGACCAGCTCAGTCAAAGTGAAGACTAATACTCAGAACACAGTATTGCTCCAAACGGTTAAGACATGGGCTGTAGGACCAAAGGAGAGAAAAATAACTCACTGTCTGTTGGATGGAGGCAGCCAGCGTAGTTTCATTCACAGAGACATTGTCCGAGCTCTTGGACTGCCAGTTGTGAGGCAAGAGACACTAAACCTCCATGTTTTTGGTTCCACAACTCCTATAATAGAGAAATGCAACATAGTGAGAGTTCAACTTGAAAATGTGTGGAACACTGAATGGAAAATCGAAATAGATGCTGTAGAGACCCCCGAGGTGTGCACTGCTGTAATAAAGGTACCAAGTGAGCACATTCAAGCAGAAATTAAGAAAAGAGGGCTGCAGCTTGGAGACGTTCCACTAGAGGATGCTAATGAACAGGAGTTGCAGGTGTTAATTGGAGCAGATTACTACTGGCAGGCAGTTACTGGAAAGGTCCAAAGGGTTACAGATTCATTAGTGGCAGTTGAAACCCTATTTGGATGGGCTATACAGGGACCAGTGACGACTTCCAGTGTTACAGACACCACATGCATGCACATTAGTTTGAACGAAGACAACCAGCTGTCTAAGCAGTTGCATGCATTCTGGGAAGTGGAGTCCCTGGGTATTGTAAATAAACAGTCAGAAAGCCCAGAGGACTCAGAAATTATGCAACATTTTGAACAAACAACATTTGAAAACGGAAGGTACCAAGTTGAGTTACTCTGGCAATGTGACAAAGACCAGCTTCCAGACAACTTCAGGGTCGCAAAGAAACGCTTTGAGAATCTAACAAAAAGACTGAAGACTGATGCAAATTTATTTGCCAGATACAACGATGTAATTGAGGACTATCTTCAAAATGGTATCTGTGAGGAGGTTGCAGATGGAGAACCAGAAATGAATCAACAGACTGTGAAATATTATATGCCCCATCATGCTGTAGTAAGAGAAGAAAAGGCCACAACCAAACTTAGAGTGGTATTTGATGCATCCTCACATGAGGCAAACAGTCCATCCCTCAACGACTGTCTGTACACTGGACCTAACCTGAACCCAAACCTGCTAGATGTACTCATAAAGTTCAGATTGCACAAGATAGCATTTACTGCTGATATAACTAAGGCTTTTCTTCAAATCTCATTAGCAGAAAAGGACAGAGACACTGTCAGGTTCTTGTGGATGCATAGACCTTTGGCTAAGGACTGTAAAAATGAGGTGCGTGTCCTGAGGATGACAAGAGTTGTTTTTGGAGTGACTCCCAGCCCATTCCTGCTTGCTGCCACCATCAGAAAACATCTCAAACAATTTGAAAGAGAACAGCAAGAGCAGTACAGGCTCTCAGAGACTTGTATGTATGTAGATGACTTTATTTCAAGCTCACCTACTGTGCAGGATGCTCTTCACATGACAATTGCAGCAAAGGACATTCTCTCTCAGGCAGGCATGAACCTCTGCAAATGGGTTACCAACTCACCTGATCTGAGAGTCATGTGGAAAGAGAATGGAGTAGAGCTCACTGGTGATACAGAGTCCAGTGGAAATGTGCTTAAGGTACTTGGACTGGTTTGGAGACCAGAACACGATGATTTTGTGTTTGATCAAAAGGGGTTAATGGACATTTTAAAACACAGAGAAAATACAAAAAGAAGTGTACTAAGAACATCAGCTCGTATATTCGACCCTATTGGGTTTCTTACGCCTTTTACAGTCCGAGTAAAGTGCCTTTTCCAAGAGATGTGGGAAAGGGGACTGAGCTGGGATGAAACATTACCCACTGACTTGGAAGAGAAATGGGAGCAGTGGTGTGTGGAGTTACCACTGTTACACCTGGTGTCAATTCCCAGGTGGTACCACACTGAGATTAGTAAAGAGTCGCACACTGTAAAGTTGCATGTCTACTGTGATGCAAGTGAAAAGGCTTACGGTGCTGTGGCATATCTTCAAGGACAAAACAACCTAGGAGAGATTGTTAACAGTTTTGTGGCCTCCAAGTCACGAGTAGCACCATTAAAGAAAATGACATTACCTCGCTTGGAGCTGATGGGTGCAGTTATTGGAGCAAGATTAGGATATAGCCTCCTTAAGCCACTGAACATGGAGAAAAACCAGCTCAACATGTGGACGGACTCTATGATCACGCTTCACTGGATCCGCAGCTCAGCACGTCGATGGAAACCATTTGTGAACAACAGAGTAGCAGAAATACAAGAACGCACAAATCCAGAACTCTGGTCCCACTGTTCTGGCAAAATGAACCCTGCTGACCTGCTTACGCGGGATCACCATGCTCGGAGCCTTATTGAGAGCCAGCTGTGGTGGAAAGGACCCACTTCACTGTCTACAGATGAGAAGGAACTGAACATTTGTAGTGACTATGTAGTAGATGAAGTGAATGCAGAGCTGAGGTCTGGGTATGAGACTGTTGTGCAGCTCACTGGCACTGAGCAAACTGAACCTCTGTTAAACTTAGAAAGATACAGCAAGCTTAAGACTATGCTAAGAATCACTGCATGGGTAAAGCGGTTTGTGAGTAACACAAGATCTTGTCTGAAGGTTCAGGGAGAGTTAAGTACAGAAGAACTTAATGCAGCTGAAATGTACTGGATTAAGTATACACAAGAGAGTTGTTTTAGTTCTGAAATATCACAGCTAAGGTCAAAGCAAAATGTGAAGGTAGATTCTAAAATCAAAGATTTGAAACCATTCCTAGATGAAAATGGTCTACTAAGTGTTGGCGGAAGACTGCAGAATTCAGATCTTAGTTTCAGAGAAAAACACCCTTGGACACTACCGACAAATCACAAGTATTCTGAATTATTAGTTCAGTCGTGTCACGAAAGAGTGATGCATTTTGGTGTAGGAGACACATTGACTCAAGTTAGAGAACAATATTGGATTTTGAGAGGCAGACAGCTTGTAAGAAACATTGTTTCAAAATGTTACATTTGCAAAAAACTAAAGGTTAAGGCAGCACAACAGATCACTGCTCCCTTACCTCGAGACAGAGTAACAGAATCACTCCCTTTTGAAGTTACTGGTGTAGATTTCGCTGGACCATTATATGTTAAAACTAAGGACGGGTCTGTAAATTCATATATAGCACTGTTTACATGTGCAGTGACAAGAGCAGTACACTTAGAGTTGGTCTCAGATCAAACTACAGAGAATTTCTTATTGGCCTTAAAGAGATTCATCGCAAGATGAGGTCTATGTAGAGTCATTTACTCTGGCAATGCTAGAACATTCAAAAGGGCTGACAAAGATTTAAAAGAGTTATGGCAAAATATACAAGGATCAACACTCAGAGTTTTTCACTGACAAGGGAATCGCATGGAAGTTTATCGCTGAGCGAGCAGCTTGGTGGGGGGGATTCTGGGAAAGGCTTGTGAGATCTGTTAAAACATGCTTAAGAAAGGTACTGGGGAAGCATCGTTGAATTTTGAGGAGCTCACAACTCTTCTTACTGAGGTTGAATCAGTGTTGAACTCTAGGCCTCTGTCCTATGTAACTAGTGATGCTTTAGAGCCCCAGCCACTTACTCCATCTCATTTCCTAGTTGGTAAACGCTTAACTTCCTTGCCACCAAAGATTATTCCTTCACCTCGCCTAAATCAGCTTCTCACTGCAAACCACGAACAGCTAGGTAGAAGGTGGAAATACCAACAGAAACTTTTGATAGGCTTTTGCAAACGCTGGCGCAGAGATTATTTGATGGACTTGAAATCAGCCCACAGGGTAAACAGTCCTACTCCAACACTACTTAAAGTAGGAGATGTAGTTCTCTTGGGGGAGGACAATACGCCCAGACAGACATGGAAAATGGGTAGAATCGTAGAGATCTTTCCAGGCAGGGATGGTCTCATACGTTCATGCAATGTTCGTACTTCGACTGGTGGCTTGTTACACAGGCCGATTCAGTTATTGTTTCCTTCAGAGGTATTTTAAATGAAAGGTAAATCCTATACAGATGAACAGTCGTTCATCGGGCGGGAGGATGTTGGGACTTTTTTATACTTATATGTTGTTCAATATATTTGCATAAGTGACTGATTTACAATTATATGTTAAGCATAATTTACATGATGATTATTGTTAATTGAATTTAACATGATAGTATATAATTACAAAGGTGAACTGAAATATATTTAAGTGCGAGACATGATTTATTTGAATACAGGAAGTCTTTTTATTTGAAGAATGCTTAACAGGATCTGGTTCTGTTTTGTCACTATCTTGCCTTTGTTGATTGTGGTTGTTATTGGTTACGAACAACTGTTGCCGTTATCAGCTGTCGCTGTTTTTCTCTTCAATAAATACTGAACGGAAAGGTTCAGTAAAGGACATACGAGCCTCCGTCTTGTTTGAAGAAGCTTCACTCCGTAACAGACGCCCCACTGAGTTATCTCTGCAATGAATGAACAGACGTTGAGAGTGACTCAGTGCAGACGTGTGCACCACGTAACAAGAGAGCACGCGCACGAGGCAGAGAAGATGAGAAGCAGCTTCTGTCTCAGATTATGAGGAGGGGGATAAGAACCCTCCAAAGATATCTCCCTTGATCTGAACGAGCTTGTGATGTTTTGAGGAGTAAAAGCAGGATTGGGATGCAGCACAGCTGAGCTGCCATCGGCTCATATTCTGAGATAAGAAGGAGCAACAGAGAGAACGGAAAAATCGCTCACGCTCTTTGCAGACATAAGGGCCAACAGCAGAGCAGTTTTAAAACATAGGAACTTAAGAGGAGCCTTGCCTAAAGGCACAAATGGAGCTTCAACCAGAGAGTGCAGGACCAGCGTTAAATCCCACGGAGGAGCAAGTGGGTGTGACACCTGTCTGCTTCTGCGCACACCTCTCAGAAACCGTTTCATCAGCGGGTCGTTGAAGACCATTCTGTCACTAAAACCCTCATGGCAGGAGGAAATACCTGCAGCATACTTTTTAATGGTGCTGAAAGCTAAGTTCTGTCCATCAGCTGCTGGAGAAATGACAGCACGCAACCTAAAGGACATGAAATGGGCTCCACCCTCTCTCCCATGCACCAGCGTTGAAAGGCTGACCACTTCAAAGCATATGACGCTGTGGTAGAAGCGGCTCGCGTGCACTGAATGTTGCGCACCATACCCTGAGGGAGACCGAGCCTCTCCAGGTGCTCCCGTTCAGCCGCCAGACCCAGACATGCTGGCCTACTTCTGGGTGGCTCTCTGAGCGCTCCCCCAGCCTGGAGGAGCGCATCCCCTCTCCATGGCAGCTTCCACGGTCGACCTGACACCAGCTGCTGCAGACTGGGAAACCACACTGTGTTCCTGCACTCGGGTGCCAGGATTACCGACAGCTGTTCCTCCTGAACTTGGTCTAGGAGCCGTGGAAAAGCATAAAGGATAATTTTTGGCCACAGGGTGTGAGCAAAGGCATCCACCCTTAGTGGTGGGTCCTGCCATGGGCTCAGTGAGAACCACAGCTGGCACTGCGCGTTCTCCTGTCCACTGCCGCTCTGCCGAATCTGCTCCATATTTGAGTGACCAGCTCCAATGGAGACTCCAGTCCCCGTGTACATGATGTCCGCTCCTGTGTTCAGGACGTCCGGGATGTACACCACTCTGATCCAGAGCAGGTTTGCGCCTGAAAAGCACAGCAGCTGTCTGGTAATGTTAACAGCTGAGTGGAGCGCATGCCTCCCTGGCCATTTATGTAGGCTGTTACACCAGCCCCGGCTCCAGACAAGTGTAACAGTGGAGGCTCAGCTGAGGGTGTGGGTGGAAAATGCCCGCCAGACTCACTTCCAGCACATTTATATGAAGAGTCATGTCATCTGGCCACTGTGCTCCAACCACCTGAGACAGACACGTTCCTCCCCATCCTGACAGGGATGCGTCTGTGAACACCGAAAGGTGTGACATAGGTCTGCTGAGGGGAACTCCCTCTGCCAGAATGCAGGGGCTTCCCCAGTGAGTCAGATCAGCTCCCACTGAAGGAGAAACAGAGATCATGCGTCTCTTCTTGCGCACAAGATTATGTGTAGGCAAGGGAACCATCTCTGGAGACACGTGAGCCGCCGGCAATATTCCCCACAGCCGCATGACTGACAAAGCAGTCCCTATGCTGACACGGTGGAGCTGCGCTGACAGAGCATCAACTCTCGGTTGTGCTAATCGGGCTCTCATCGTAGTCGAGTTCAACTCCACTCCCAAATAAAAGCTCATCAGAGATGGAAAAACCAAACTCTTCCCAGTTGCTTCTGGGTCTGAATGGCGGCTTCCTCCCTGGACCGAGCCAGTAAAAGCAGGTCGTCCAGATAGAAGAGGACTCTCATCCCTGCCATGTGCAGTGGTTGCAGGCTGTTTCCACACATTCGGAAAACTTGCACGGGGCAAGAGAATAACCGAATGGCAGACGGTTGTACTGATACTGGGTCCCCGGAAAGGAGAAACGCAGATACTTCCGGTGTTTCAGGATAATAGGGACGTGGAAATACGCATATTTTAAATCTATGGAGGTGAACCAATCGTCCTGGTCAACGTTTTCCAACACTTGTCTGATTGTCTACATGTGGAATGGCCTCTCTACGATCGAGCTGTTGAACAGGAATAGATTGAGAAAGAGTCTCACTCCTCCTGTTTTTGGGGACCAGAAAATAGCAAGAATAAAACTCTGCATTTTCTTCTCCCTGGGGAACCTTGGAAATGATACCCTTCGCCACCAGTTCCTGAAGCTCTGACATGAGAGCGGCCTTTTGCTCTGGAGATGACAAAAACGTCTCTACGATCCCCTTGAAAGGCGGAGGCCTGCCACCAAACTGCAGTGTGTAACCCCTGCTGATTAGCCGATCCATCTACCTGTCCAGGGAACATGCAGCGCCGCCTCTCTGAATAATGTTCAGGTGCATTCATGTAAGGTGCTATGGTTCGCAGGAACTATAGCCAAGTCGAAGCCACTACCGCCGTCCCCTGCCTCAGAGAAACTCTGGGGAGGGGAGGAGTCAGAGGGGAGCTCGAACAGAAAGGGCAGGTTGTTGCCTCCATGCACCCTGACATGACCGTGCTCATGTCAGGGCGGGGACAAACCCGTGCGCTTCCTGAAGGGGAGTCTGAGATGCTGTTTGGGCACGGTCTGCTGCCGGACAAATGGAGAGCCTCCACCACTCACAAGGTGAGATGAGTGTGAAGCTGCAGTCAGAATCTCTCTAGGCTCTAACCGTTCAGAGAATGCGCTCCTGGATTCAGACGAGGCAGACTTATCCACTGAATTCTGTCTCACCTGCTTAGAGGCAGCCAGCTCGCTGTGTGTGTGCGCGATGAAGCTGCTGTGAGATCAGCTGATCTAACAGAGTTATTGCTCTCAGCGATGTTTGTGTTTTATTTCAAAACATTTCACATTATCACACACATTAACCCTAACTGCCAAGAGGTGGAGGAGGATGGCGGAAGAGCTGAGTAGGAAGAGGCTGCTGCGCTGGAGTGTCTCTGGCGTTAACGACAGCCACGTCGGTCCCTCCAGTTTCCGGAGGTGCAGGTATCGGGTTGTGACCCTACCAGTCGGAGGACAGACTCCGACTGGTAGGGTGGGGCCATCCAGCAGGTCCTTCTGGAACTTCTCGGATATTGATGCTGACAGGCGGAGCCGGGCAGTCCTCTGGATTAGAGTGGGCCAGGAAGCGATTCACGAGGAACAAATCACTGACATGGCGCACAGGTTGAGTATGACGTCAACCGGTTTGCAGAGAGAGCTCTTAAGCTCCTCTAGCAAGGGCTTCCTCCACCCTCTTGGAGGACATATGACAATAAGGTGGCATTGTTTGTAGCAGCCGTTGTCAGATAGGTGCACTGGTGGCTCCAGTCAGAGAACCTGGTAATCAACTGATCGTGCTTAGAAAGGGGAACGATGGGTTCCCCTTTCACTGGTACAATCTCTACATCTTGGACCGAAACACGTCAGCGAGGCCCGGATACAGATACACAGCCATGAACCCTTCCACCCTGATGATAGGTGGAGACAGGCGCCCTCACCTTCTAGGGCTCAGCCGCTGCCTGAGCTAATTTCATCATTGTGACTAGGAACTGAAGCCAGATGGAGTCTGGGCGGCGACTCTGGGCGGTGCCAAACCATCCTGCCGGATCATTCGAACACAGTAGAGGATATGCCTGGGGTTGACTGAGCATCCGCTCAGCCGCCTCTCTTCCACCGCGGTTCTTCCCAAAGGCAACATCGCTGCTGCTCTCTCCACCGTCCTCTCTGCTGGCAGAATAATTAAATTTCCATTCAGCGTAAGGGCGAAACCTATGCGAAATAGAACTCAGTATTTTTCTTAATTAGGTACATAAAATTTGCTCTTAGTCAAGCTTGTACATCCTGCAGACAGCTGTATAACATCTGTACACCAGACTGGCTGTCATTTGTAGTTCCAGGCAAATTTATAGAAGGAGAGACTGAGCTTTTTAAAGATACAACCCAGTTGTAGCAGATACACGACTAAAAGAATGGAGATTAACATTGATCCCTGGTGAACCCCTTAGTCCAGGGATGTCAAACTCCAGTCCTCAAGGGCCGGTGTCCTGCAGTTTTTTGATGTGCCACAGGTACAAAACACTGGAATGAACTGGCTTAATTACCTCCTCCTTGTGTAGATAATTTATCCAGAGCCTTGCTAATGACCTAATTATTCTATTCAGGTGTGGTGCAGCAGAGGCACATCTAAAGGTTGCAGGACAGTGGCTCTTGAGGACTGGAGTTTGACATCCCTGCCTTAGACGGTATTGATCTATTAGTGGATCTACTGATCCACTAATAGATCGATGGATCTATTGATGACTCTGCCTGTGGTCTGATTGCAGGTGCAGCAGGAGGGAAAGAAGGAGGCGGCGGTGGCTGACGCCTCCAACCAGAACTACATGGTGGGTCTGGTTGCCGTGGTGATCAGCTGTCTGTCGTCTGGCTTTGCCGGCGTTTACTTTGAGCGGATCCTGAAGGGTAGCTCTGCGTCGGTGTGGATGAGGAACGTGCAGCTGGGCATCTTCGGCACGGCGCTCGGACTGCTGGGAATGTGGTGGAACGACGGCGCCGCCGTGGCCGAGCGCGGCTTCCTGTTCGGCTACACCGGCATGGTGTGGTGCGTCATCTTCAACCAGGCGTTCGGCGGGCTGCTGGTGGCCGTGGTGGTGAAGTACGCTGACAACATCCTGAAGGGCTTCGCCACTTCCTTCTCCATCATCGTTTCCACGGTGATGTCCGTCTACCTGTTTGGCTTCCACGTGGACCTGCTGTTCACCGCGGGGGCGGGGCTCGTCATCGGCGCCGTCTACATGTACAGCCTCCCCAAGGCGCCCGGCGGCCTCCCAGGCCCCGACCCCTCCTCTTCCTCTGCGTCCGCTGAGCCGCTGAGGGCGGGCGGAGGCGGCGAGATGGAGGCGTTTCTGCCAAAGTCAGTCCTGGTGAAGTGATTCTGTCTCTGGCGCCACCTGGTGCTCCTTTCCTCTCTGCTCCTACTAACCAATGAGTGAGCTCCTCCTGCTGCGTCTCCTCCTCTTCCTGTCCTCCTAACCTCTGCTCCTCCTCTCTTCCTCAGAGCTCCTTTCCCAGCTGCCAGCGGCAAAGACTAATTCCTGGAAGCTGAGCAGGAAGGAGCTGGAGCGCCCCTGCTGTTCTCTCTGCCTTAAAACTCTTTGCTATCTGAAAGAAGCGCCTTACACTGATTGGGTCCTGCTTGGTAGTTGCTGATTGGTTGGTCTGCGAGGGGGCGGGGCCACCTGCAGACTGTACGTTGCCTTTCTCTCTGTCTGAAGCCATAGGGTGGCGGTTCTGAGCCCGGCCCGGTCCGGCTGCTCGCTGGGAATGTGCTCATTGATTGGAGCGTTTTTTAATTCTTCAACTAATCTGTGATGTTTGTTGTTGGAGGGGGTGTGGCCTGTCTGTAGGCCGGGTCAAGGGTCATCGTTTCATTTTTGTCTCCATTAAGACCTGATGTGTTCCTGAAAACCTGAGCAGGTCCAGAAGGATTCACCAGAACCTCCAGGTCATAACCCAAACCACCAGAAGATGGTGCTGTCCAAACAGCACATGTAGAGAAAATGAGCTCTAGTGTTTCTGCTGATGGATCTTCGTCACATTGTCATGTGGCCGGAGTCAGGAGTTGATCTCGGTCCCACCCACGTGTCACCGCCGGGTTTCCCTTTTACAAAGAGAGCAGAAATACTGTTCAGTCTCAGTAAAAAGAAAGTCCACCCTCACGTCTCAGCACATTTCTCCTGTGGTCCATTAAACTAAGATCAGAGGAAATTAAGTAGAATAGAAATTAAACCTACAGAGACTAAATCAGATCAGTTTTCAAAACCATAAAATAATCCAGAAGTCAGAGTTTTTATAAGACAAAGAAAATGTTTCATTAAATCCGATTTAAAGGTTCTTTCATTTCCACATCAGGATCTAGAAAAGCTGCTTTCTGATTGAACCAGCTAAAATGTCTCCATCCAATCAGTTTGAGCGGAAAGGTTCAAAAGTCTCGTTTCATTTGGTCCCGAGTCAGAAAGGTTCTTGTTAAATTCCTTTAAAACCTTTTTGTCGGATTTAAACTGTGTGTTTCGGGATGGTTGGAATCGGACCTCGGATCACTCAGGTCCATTTGGAGACAAAAGCCCGGCAAAACCTCTGTTTGGCTGAGTGAGGAGGAAGAGGAGCGGTCCGGACTCTTCCTCATGTTGAGGATATTGTTTGGGATTCTGGTGGGATAACGAGGATTTTTACGTTGTTTTGGTTTTTCCTGAATCTGAAACTTTTCTTCATCTTCAAACAGAATCTTCAGTTTTTCAGCTGTGCTGATGCTTTTCAGGTGTTAAAGTATTTGGACCTCCAGGACGACTCAGAACCGGTTTTCTCTCTGAGACCCAGAGGTCTGACGGTGACAGAAGAAAACAGAATTCATATTATTTCCATAATGCTCATCTTAAGAACATTCAGTAAAAAAAATCACCAATCGTCAAAATAGTAAATTTTCTCCAAACACAATTGGAGAAATAGAAAAATTATTTATAAATATGTTTTGACCAAGAAGAACAAAATAAATGTTTTATTTTTGTTTCTGCTGGCTGTGTCTGGTCATGGCCACCAGGGGGCAGCCTCATCAGACCTGGATGGAGTTTGGCTCCTGGTTTAAATCCTTTCAACGTTAATATCATTAAATAAATCTTTTTATATTTTTGGTCCACAAATAAAAAATGCTGAAAGCCAAAAATGTAACTAAAATATATTTTCTTTTTGTCTTGTTTTTGCAATCATAATTTATTATCAAATTGATGTAATAAATGTTATTCCTGAGCAATAGAAATGCAGGAGATAAATGAAGAATTTATAAAAATGTAAATTATTGGTGAATATTGATGCGTTTTATTTTATCTGTGCTCAAAGTGAAAACATTTTATATTTTTCCTGAAAGCTTTTATTGTTGGGGAAAAATCATGAGCATCTGAAGGGAGAAGAAATTGAACCATTCTTGTTTTTATATTTGAAGAAACAGATGCATCAGTTTACAGGGTTGTTTTTATTTCTGTGTAAAAATTAAAACCCATGAGATTATAATTCACCTGAATGACGCAGAGTTTCTGTGTTTGGTGGAAATCTGTAGATTTTCTGAATCAGATTTGATCTGAGCTGACAGCCTGGAGCGCCCCCTGCTGGATGTTTTCTTGTGTTGCCGAACCGGAAACAGTCGCAGCTCCGGGTTTCATGTCCACTTCCTGTTTTTCTCAAGCTGTTGGGACAGTTTGTGCGGTTGCACTCGGTTGTTGGTTTGTATCACAGCTTGTGAGTTTGTAAATATTTGTTTTGGTAAAGTTTTATAAATCAAACACTAAACTCTGGAGTTTGTCTTTTAATTTCCCTTCAGTTTGGAATCGGGACAAAAATCAGCCTGAATAACAGCGATGTCTAAAACTGAAGCACCTCCAGGTGTGAATACCTGGCTAAAGGTTAGCCCATTAGCAGGGCTAATGCATAACATCAATGTCTAGCTAAAGGTTAGCTCATCATTAGCAGGACTAATGCATAACATCGATGTCTAGCTAAAGGTTAGCTCATCATTAGCAGGGCTAATGCATAACATCAATGTCTAGCTAAAGGTTAGCTCATCATTAGCTCATTAGCAGGACTAATGCATAACATCGATGTCTAGCTAAAGGTTAGCTCATCATTAGCCCATTAGCAGGGCTAATGCATAACATCGATGTCTAGCTAAAGGTTAGCTCATCATTAGCCGGACTAATGCATAACATCGATGTCTAGCTAAAGGTTAGCTCATCATTAGCAGGGCTAATGCATAACATCAATGTCTAGCTAAAGGTTAGCTCATCATTAGCTCATTAGCAGGACAAATACATAACATCGATGTCTAGCTAAAGGTTAGCTCATCATTAGCAGGGCTAATGCATAACATCGATGTCTAGCTAAAGGTTAGCTCATCATTAGCTCATTAGCAGGACAAATGCATAACATCGATGTCTAGCTAAAGGTTAGCTCATCATTAGCAGGGCTAATGCATAACATCGATGTCTAGCTAAAGGTTAGCTCATCATTAGCAGGGCTAATGCATAACATCGATGTCTAGCTAAAGGTTAGCTCATCATTAGCCCATTAGCAGGGCTAATGCATAACATCGATGTCTAGCTAAAGGTTAGCTCATCATTAGCCCATTAGCAGGGCTAATGCATAACATCGATGTCTAGCTAAGGGTTAGCTCATCATTAGCAGGGCTAATGCATAACATCGATGTCTAGCTAAAGGTTAGCTCATCATTAGCCCATTAGCAGGGCTAATGCATAACATCGATGTCTAGCTAAAGGTTAGCTCATCATTAGCTCATTAGCAGGGATAATGCTAACGAGCTACGGGTGAGGCAGAGCCAAACGTTTAGCCTGTTGCTTCCCAGCCAGGTCAAAGGTCAGGATCAGACTAACCAGAGATAAACATCTTGTTAGAATGGGGTTACCTAACCCTAACCCTAACACATTTATTACTAATGTTTTGACATTAATATATTTCACTATATTTTTATATTGTAATTATTTTTAAAATAAAAATAATTACATCCTTTTAAATCTAATTAAAAGGATGTAGAAAAGCTACTTTTGGATCCATGACTGGAAAACCAAAGTTTTTACTTCCTGGTTCTCTTCAGGTGAAACTCGACTTTCCAGTTTGACTCCAACTATTCTCACAAAATGACAAAAATTACATTTTTTAAATCTTAACCAGGTGATCCTGTTGAGATCCAGATCTCATTTTCATTCCCTCTTTTTCAATGTATTTCTTTCAACTTCCCTGAGAAATACCTCAAATATTCCAGTTTGTGACAAAAACGTATTTCTGCTGCAGCAAGCGGGATCCGAACCCAGGAGGTCACGACCTCTCCAGGTCAGTGTGCTGGTCTTACTGGGAGGACTGGTTTTTGATCCGTTTGTAGATATGATTGATCAGATCTGATTAGTTTTCATCAATGGTCCTGAAAGTTCTGGCCTGATTCTGGAGCTGCGATCCAGGGTCGAACACAGGAAGTTTCTGGTGCTCTGCAGGTTTGGACCAGAACGTTCTGGACCGCGGTCAACACGGACAGAATAATGGAGATTTATTTCATCTCCATAAGAAGGAATCACCTGGAGATTATCATGAAATTTCTCAGAGAACTTCCTGTTTAAAGGACTTCCTGTCCCAGAGGTCGGTCGTCTCGTCAGATGAGGCCATGAAGGAACCGTCTTCTGGCTTTTCTTCTCCTCATGTCTTTTCTAATCTTCCTCTTCCTCTATCCGTCCTGCAGGTGTTCAGGAAAAGAGAAAGGATCCTGAAATGGACTGCTACCACTTCCTGTCTACTGAGGTCATGACCTTTCAAATTAAGATGCCAAACAGCGTCACTCCAACATCTTCTGGACTTGAAAACGGTTCGGTTCTGCTCTCCAGCACCATAGAAGTCACACCTGGATCCGGAAATGGTTCTTTCAGTTTGTTTTTAGATGAAACGCATGAAGTCTCATTGTGATGAAAACCTGATGGTTCTGGATTCAGGATTTTATCTGAAGAAGAAAATCAGCAGAACTTCGTGAAGTGACTCTTTTTGTGGCCCTTCACAATAAGAGCAGAAACTAAAGATCAACTTTCTGATCCTTCATTTCTTTGCTTCTTGGCTTCTCATCGTTCGGTTTCGTTCTGTTCTCACATGGAGAACCAACATGGTTCTGTCTTTCTGAACCGGATCAGGAAACCATCTCAGATGGTCTCCTGGTTTTCAACATTTCAAAATAAAAGGCCGGACTTTTTTTCCAGGTAGAAATATACACATTTTTTAAATGTATGCATTTGTTTAATAACTGAATTTGATTTATTTACATTTAATTAAAACAAAAATAAATAAATGTATTTATTTGATAAAATCACCTTCTTATTGTTACATTTTATCATTATTTTTTAGGTTGTAATAATGAAAGTAATTAGTTTCCAAGATATTGAAACAATAAAGAAAATAAATTAAAAAATTTATTATTTATTAAACTCCAAATATCTTTTTGTCCTGTCAGTTTATCTTTATGAACTTCCTTTCATGTCAAAATAAATCTCCTTTAAGCTTTTCCTTAAAATTAAACAGCATTTTTATGTTTTGCTTTTCTATTTTCTGTTTAATTTGTCATTTTCTGTCATTGATTTTTAAATTAAATGTTCTCCATGTTGAACTTTGTTTTATTATTTGGAAATCTTCCCATGAATTTAAGCCAAAAACAAGCACTCCACTATTAAAATAAAAGTTTATAATGTGAAGGAATGAAATCTGCAACTTTTCTGAGGCACTAAACAGCGCCCCCTGCTGCGGGTCAACAAGGACTTTTCAGATTTTATTTCACTTCAATGTAAAATAAGTTCAGAAGAAGAGAAGTCATTTATGTTACTGTAGATTTTTATTATGATAAATGATTAAAGTTCAGGTTTACTTCCCTGTTCAATAATAAAACTGACATGTCTGCAGTTGGTCAAGCTGCCACCAGGGGGCGGGGTGGAGCCTTCTTGTTCTATCAGTCAGAGGTAGGTGTTGATGACCTTAATCTAAGAGGTCAAAGTTCAGCAGATAGCTAGATCCATGGTTCCAGATATTAGCCTGATCCATTGAACCACAGCTAGTTATTCTGCATCCATCAGTTGTTCTGTGGCGTTCTGTTCAGAACATAGTGAACCGGACCAGAACCAGTCCTTGGGTCAGAACATGGAGGCATCTCCAGGCTGAGGACGTTCAGTTCCTGAAAACTGCAACAGCTCCTGGTCCATCCAGGAAACCTTCACAGAAAATCTGCTTCAGTAAACTTTGTCCTTTGTAACACCTCCATTCCTCCCAACAACCCACGACTGATGTGTCATCTGTCCTCATGCTAACATGTCCTCATGCTAACGTGTCCTCATCTGTCCACCTTCCACTTTGGGTTCCACAGTTTCTACTGGGGTCTGGTCCATCCAGCCTTCAGTTTGTTTCTCTAATGTCTCTTTGTGTCTCATCGTGCAGCCAGACGAGTTTAACAGGGGGACAAAATGAGTCTACGTGGCTGAACATAGACAACCTTAGAAGCCTACAGGCTGCTATTTAACCAGCTTACAGTGCTGTATTGGTGTTAGCTAGTCATCTTTTAGCTAACATTACCTGCATCCAGCAGCTTTACTCAACTCAGTTGGTTAGTTTGGGGGAAAAACTGTGCAAAGTTCTTTGCGTTTTGCTGCCATGATTCAAACACCTGAGCAGCTCCACCCAGCAGCTGGTCTCCTTCCTGCCACACAGGTGTAAACCCAGCTAGATCCTTAGTGTTCCTGATGCGTTTAAAGGCGGCTCAGAAAAACAGGTTACGACGTGTTAACAACGGATTAAACCGTTTTCACTGCACAAAAAAGTGACAGAGGACACAGATATGGGAAGTGCAGAAGCTCCTACTGTATCAAACCGAAATAGGAATAACAGAGTTAAAGGCCATTCTGAGGTAAAAACAACAAACAGTTTCCGGTCCAGGGGGGGCTGACTCTGTGGGACAACGCCCCCCAAAACCCCCCATGCTGCCTGGCTGCATCGTGTCTCAGTGTCTCTGGCCGATTATTCTTGCTCCTCTCTTCTGTCTTCATGTTTTCAGCTCTTCTTGTCCAAACTGTTAACGGTGAGGATTAAAGCCTGTAGTGGCGATTGTTTGTCTATAAAACTTTCAATAAAAGGTTCCAATAAGCCACTGAGACACTTGGATCAAGTGGTTTAACGCAGGCAAAAAAGGTTCAGAATCCAAACTTGTTCTTCTTGATTTATTTCACTTCTTTGAAACAACAATTTACATAGTTCAAACTTCCTTTCTATGTTACCTATTTGCGCTGTTAAGAACCATAGGCCCCTAATCCAAATGCCTGTTGGTCCTTTACCAGGCCCCTACATTTATAGGAGGTGGACCAATCCACATCACTTCCTGTTTGCTTCAAAAATAAGAATAAGAAGAAAAATAATAAAACAAGAGGCAACCGAAATCAACAATTAACTTACGAATAAGTTCTGTAAATAATACAAAAAATATACATTTATGAATAAACTAACAAAACTCAAATGGATAAAGAAAAAGAATAAATAGCTCCAACACTCCGGCCCCTAATTGGGAATAACATCACAATTACTTTAACAAGGAAAAGGAGCTATTCTCTCAAACACGTCCTTAATTCCTCAGGGTGATGCTTCCAGTAGCAAAAGAAGTTTCGTCACAGGTCTTTCCAAGACACTGGTCTTTGTTTGTAATTGTACAGAACGCACCAAGCCTTTGGCATCCTGGTTTACACTCAAGACTTTGGTCATCATCCATGATCCTCTTGGAGCTGTAGAGTCTTTTCAGGAGACTTCTTCCCTTTTTGACACTGACAGGACCAAAGTAATCTACTCCAACGTTTGTAAAAGGAGCCGTGGCTGGCAGAACTCTTTCTGGCAGATCTGCCATCTTTTGTTCGACAAATTTTCCTCTGTTACGTATGTCCTTTGTTAAAACTGCAGGATGCTTTGCTTCAACAGGCATAGCTGTTTTATTCAACCTGCCACCCACTCTGAGGACCCCAGCATCCAATACTGGGTCAAGTTTGTACAAAGCACTTCTCTTGGAGACTGCTTTAAAGCCACTGGTGATTAAAGCCATTTCAGTTGTAAACTTCTGTTGTTGTGCAAGCTGAATAATAGATAGCTCTGCCTTGGCTAAGTCTTCAGGAGTCAACTTTTCTTTCTTTAGAGTGGTCTTGAATTTGTCCATCTGTTTTTCCAGTTCTTTCTTTTGATTTTCTGGATCCTTTTTATTCAGGTCTGCAGCAGTAAACTCTCTCCT
The DNA here is from genome assembly GCA_033032245.1 of Poecilia picta. Lineage (NCBI taxonomy): Eukaryota > Metazoa > Chordata > Actinopteri > Cyprinodontiformes > Poeciliidae > Poecilia > Poecilia picta. The sequence goes on from CM065359.1 coordinate 96,817, forward strand.
TTTCTGTTGCAGCAGCATCAGAATGTTTTTCAGCTTCAGAAACCAGGCTACAGAAGCTTTAAGTTTTGTCCAAGATGAGAAATAATGAATCAGATAGTTCGTTGCATTTTGTGATTCCTTCACAACACTATTTACTGTTAGGTCCCTTTTTACCTCTGGGTCATCTGCAGGAATTGCATGGTTATCCACATCCAGCTTAGGCCATTCCTCTTCGGATCTGTGGAGAAATTCTGGCCCATTCGTCCATCGCTTGCATCTGAGAAACTCCTCGGCTCTCATTCCTCTGGATGCATCATCTGCAGGATTCTCCTTGGAAGAAACATATCTCCACTGATTCACATCTGTTGCTTCTCGGATGACAGAGATTCGATTTGCAACAAAGGTGTGAAATCTTCTGGTTTCACTGGAGATGTATTTTAGTACAGTTGTACTATCAGTCCAGAAAACGGGTTTTTCCGACTGCATCTGCAGCTCTTTTTGCAGCAGTTTATTGACTCGGACAGCAAGAACAGCAGCTGTCAGTTCCAACCTGGGGATTGTCGTTTGTTTCATAGGTGCAACTCTTGCTTTGCCTAGAATAAAAGCAACATGTGAAACGTTATTCCTTTCCAGTCTTAAATATGACACTGTGCCATAGCCGTCTTGACTTGCGTCACAGAAATGATGGAGTTGTGCTCTGTCTGGTTCTCTGATGCAGCTTGGTTTGATACAACGCTCCACTTTAAAACTGGATATCAGCTGGAGATCCTCCAGCCAATCAAGCCACTTCTTAGATAGAGAATGAGGAATAATTTCATCCCATTTCAGATTTTGTCGACAAAGTTCTTGAAGCAACAATTTAGCTGGCATACTGAAGGGAGCCAGGATTCCTAAGGGCTCATACAGTGAGCTAACCACAGACAAAATGCCCCTTCTGGTCTGTGGGCGGTCCTGCACAGACGTTTTGAACCTGAACTCGTCCGTTTCAATGCTCCACTGTAAGCCCAGGACTCTCTCAACTGGAAGTTGATCCCTGTCCAAATCCAGATTCTTGATTTCTTTTGCTCTCTTCTCCTCTAGGATTGATGTGAGCACTATGCGACTGTTGCTGACCCATTTTGACAGCATGAATCCTCCTTTAGAGCAGAGGTCTGTCAGTCTTTTCACCATGTGTACTGCATCTTCTTCTGTGGGAACAGATTTTAAACAGTCATCCGCATAAAAGTTATTTCTGATTGTATCAATCACTTCAGCCGGAAACTGTAGTGCGTTGTCATCAGCAGTTCTTTGCAGAGCATAGTTTGCACAGCTGGGAGAAGACACTGCTCCAAACAAATGAACCAACATCCTGAACTCCTGTGCAGGTCTTGATGTGTCTCCATGACGCCATCACAGGAAACGGAGAAAGTTGTGTTTTTCAGAGACATAAACTTGGTGAAACATGGCGTCGATGTCGGCCATTAATGCAACAGGCTCTTTTCTAAATCTGATGAGGACTCCAACCAGGGAGTTTGTGAGGTCAGGTCCCTGTAGAAGCTGACTGTTCAGTGATGCTCCTTTAAAAGATGATCCACAAACAAATACGACTCTCAACTTACCTTTTGTGGGATGACGCACTCCATGATGAGGAATGTACCACAGTTGTCCATCATCTGTCTGTAGCTCCTCTGCCGGTACAGCCTCAGCATGTCCTTGTTGCAGCATGTTGCTCAAACATGCAGTGTATTCCTTCTTATACTGAGCATCCTTTTCAAATCTCCTCTTGAGGCTCTGGAGGCGCTGCTCTGCAACACAGATGTTATTTGGCAAGCTGGGACTTTCACTCCTGAAAGGTAAGTCAATATGATAATGACCTCCAACAAGTTTTGTTGAGTTATTAACAATGTTCATGAAATGCAGATCCTCTCTGGACATTTCAGTTTTTTCCTCTGATAATCTTTCATTAAACTCATGATTGTACTGTTTGACCAGCATTTCTTCAAGATGCTCAACAGAGATCCTGTTGGCTGTTACAGTAGTGCAGACATTTTTATTTTTGCTGTTGCTTCTAGTGCGGAGGGGACCATTTATGACCCAACCAACTTTAGTTTTTACAGCATAAGGCCCACCGTCTACACTGTTTATCACCTCCCAGGGTTCTAAAACATTTGAAGCGTCAGTTCCCATCAGTAGCTCCACATCTGCATCAATGTTATGAAGCTTAACAGGTTTAAGATGAGGCCACTGATCAATGTCTTTCTGCTGGGGAATATTCAATGTAGAAACTGGCATGATACGTTGAGTCAAAACATCTGGCAGCTCTATAAAGTCATTTGTTTTCAGATCAGAGACTTCCAAACCAGACAAAACTTGTACACTAACAATCTTATTCTGACTCATTGTTCTCAGCAGAATATTTGTCCTTTTGCCCTTTAAGTTCAGACTTTTGGCCAGAGTTTCTGTACAGAATGTACCTGAACTTCCTGGATCAAGAAATGCATAAGTTTGTACAACTTTGTTGCTCTTTTGACTTTTAACCTTAACTGCAATAATAGAAAAAACAGCATCAGCATCATGACCGGCCCCAATATGCCCACATGTCTGAGTGGCTGCACTTGAGAAGTTGACGTAAGACCTTGTTGTCTGTTGGATTTGTTTTGAAGAGGCTCCTGGCTCCTGTAGCTCTATGTGAAGAACCCCTGGATGTTTTTGGGAACACACATTGCAATCCAAACGACTCCTGCAGTCTTTGCTTGTGTGACCAACTTTCAGACAACCGAAACAAATTCCCTTTTGTTTGATGAAGTTCAACTTGTCCCGATGCATTTTTGCTTTAAACTGTGTACAATTTTCCAATAGATGATTTCGTTGTAAACAAAACAAGCAGCTGTGAAAAGCAGTAGGCTTAGTCTTGTTTTCAGCTGAATGAGTTCTGATTTCTGGAATTGGGTTGACATTAGTGGCAAAACTGCTTCCTTTTTTCCTTTGCTTGTTGGAAATTGAAACTTTAAAGTTGCTCCCAGTTGGTGGGTCTTGGATGTTGCCAAACACTGGATCTGATGCTACTTTTACTTCTTTTATTATAAAAGCAACCAGATCAGTGAACAACGCTCGGTGGCCATCTTGCTCCTGCAGCTCAAAAGCAGCAACTCTCCATCTTTCTCTCAATTTATATGGGAGTTTCATTACAACTGTTCTCATATTTAAAGGTAAGTCCAACTCTCTCATGTAAACAATTTGTTGTGTTAGATTTGAACATCCTTGAAGGAAAAGAGAGAATGATTGAAGACCTTTCACGTCATCACCTTTAATTGGTGTCCAACTCATAATCTTCTCCATATATGCAGAAGCAATTTTATTTTCATTTCCAAAATGTTCTTTGAGAAGATCTTTGGCCTTGGGATAACCTTGATCAGGAGGTAAGTGCTGACAACTATGCACCAGATCTTTAGGCTGCCCCCTAGTGAACTGCTCTAGGAAGTGCAAACAGTCGCTCCAGTTGTCAGTTTTAGTTTCCACTCGGTTCTCAAAGGCATTCATAAATGCTCTGTACTGTAGGGGGTCCCCATCAAACACAGGGATGTTTCTGGATGGGAGAACAGACGATAAGTTTTGTTTTACAAGTAAGGTAGTGATGTCATTTTGTCTTTGCATGATGTTCACAATATAATTCTGACAGTTCTCAGAGATAGAGGAAGATTGAAATTGTGTTTGCTGTGTTGTTTGAGTTGAAGAATCAACTTTCACTCTCAGACAATCCATTTGAAATTGTCTCTGCCTTTGTTTAGGTCTGACGACGGGACAGTTGGATGAAGAAGCTGCTCTTTCTTTCGGAACAAACTCATCAGCACGAGGATTTAGCAGGGACGTGTCCTTTACTTGGGCTCTTTCAAAATAAGAGTTCATTCCATCGGATCGTTTAGAGCCAGCAACTGAATTTATTTTGAAGACATTAAGTTTTGCATTGGCTGCTGCCAACTCTGTTTCCAAGTCTAATTTTTCCTTTTCTTGTCTCAGTTTTTCTTCTTGAGCTTCAATCAGATGTTTTTTGTTCAACGCAGCGAATCTCTCCATGAGCCAGAGGGCCGCTGCCTTTTCAGCCGCAGCTTTAATGCGGGCAGAAGAGGTGGATGAAGTCCGTGACTGCTGTGAAGATGGTTTTGAACATGACTTTACACTTGAAATATTAGAGACACTGTCTTCTGGATTTATTTCATCCAGATCTGCAACAACCTGACCATCGTCAACATCAATTTTCTGCTCAGTATATGGATCTCCTGCTTCATGCAACCAAACCTTTACATTGTCCATGAAATCAGAAAATGTCGTCACCTTAGACTGAAAATACACAGATTGTCTTTTCTCTTCTTCTTCTGGTAATGGCAAACTTAAAAAGGATTCATGTAAATCAGTTGCATCTTGATAGCATTTAATAAACTCGACAAAGTTGGAAGACACCTCACGAACATTTTCTTGTGACGTCATTAATGCGGAGATTTTCTCCATAAGTTTTGAAGTTTGCTTACATTTTAAACTTCGTTTTTCTTGACATGTTTTTATGTAAAACTCCAAACCCTTCTGTGTGAATTTGATGGTTCTTTTCTCTCGTGACATCTCAGTGTCATCCTCGTTGCCTTTTACATCAGACATTTTAGCGATTCTTTGAATTATTTCACACAATTAAAGCGGCGTAATCCAGGAATCCACAGATGAAGCACAAACGTGTCTCTTTGTTTAACGAGGTTGATTCTGGTAAACAAACATTTCCATGATGGGCGTTGGCACACAGGTCTGGATCCAATTAGGCGTCAAGTTGTCACATCAAACTTATCTCATCAGTCTTTGCAGTGAAATAATGTCTTTAAACTCCAATAGTTTTGCCGTTTTCCTTTACGGCTTGAACAATATTATCACGTACCAGTTTAATGAATGAGTGACGTGTCAATCCAGGCTTGACGCAGCAGTCGCTTGATTTCATCAAAGGCGATCCAAACCCTTTGTTTGATGATGATCCTTGAAATCCGTAAATCCAGCATGTCAATTGATGACGGCTTGTTCCTTTCAGTCCTTACTTGATCCATGCGGTGGTTTCTACTGATCCATGGGGTCGGTTCTTACTGATGGGGTGGCGATTGTTTGTCTATCCAAACTTTCAACAAAAGGTTCCAATAAGCCACTGAGACACTTGGATCAAGTGGTTTAACGCAGACAAAAAAGGTTCAGAATCCAAACTTGTTCTTCTTGATTTATTTCACTTCTTTGAAACAACAATTTACATAGTTCAAACTTCCTTTCTATGTTACCTATTTGCGCTGTTAAGAACCATAGGCCCCTAATCCAAATGCCTGTTGGTCCTTTACCAGGCCCCTACATTTATAGGAGGTGGACCAATCCACATCACTTCCTGTTTGCTTCAAAAATAAGAATAAGAAGAAAAATAATAAAACAAGAGGCAACTGAAATCAACAATTAACTTACAAATAAGTTCTGTAAATAATACAAAAAATATACATTTATGAATAAACTAACAAAATTCAAATGGATAAAGAAAAAGAATAAATAGCTCCAACAAAGCCTATTTGGCGTCTCTTCGCTGTCGATGCGGCTCTCGGATTGGATGGTCCTCGTTTCATGGATGTAAGACGCCGCTGGATTTGTCACGTTCTTCCGGGTTTGTGCGCCTCTCAGACGGAGCTTTTCTATCACCGACGGCGGGATAAATGGAGGAATGTGGACTGAGCAAATCTCACGATGTGTCTCCACCACAACTCGTGAAGCTGCGTCATCTAAAGTCTCCTTTTCGTTGCTTAATGCTCGGTCATTGGCTAACAGACCTTCATGCTACATGACCTGTTCACCTCTCGGGATTTGGATTTTTTATTCATCACAGAAACTTGGTTACAAGAAGGTCAATTGTCCCGGTTCTCTGAACTTCTACCTCAGAACTGTACTTTTATAAACTCTCCCTGATTGACTGGAAAGGGTGGAGGTCTGGCTACAACTTTTAAATCCAGCTTTCGCTGTCAACAATCACACATAAAATCATTTCTCAGTTTTGAACTTCAAGCTTTTGAACTGAAATTAACTGAACCAATTTTGTGTGTGGTGATTTATCGTTCGTCAAAGTTCAACAAGGACTTTATTCATGAATTCTCTGAACTTTTGGCAGGGATTGTCCTAGAGCATGATCGTATTTTAATTGCAGGTGATTTTAATATACACATATGCTGCCCAGATAAACCTCTGCTGAAGGACTTTTTGGACTTGATTGATTTATTTGATTTTACCCAATCTGTGGTTGGACCAACACATTCAAAGGGCCATAACTCTGGATTTGGTGCTATCATACGGACTTTGTTTGGATGTCATGGAAATCTTTCAGACTTGTATTTCAGATCATTTCCCTATTTTATTCTCTATTAAGATTTCACCTTCTGAGGCTACAAGCAATACTAAACCTTTACTTTGTCGTAACATTAACTCTGATGCTGCTCTTCGACTGAATGCAATCTTGGCTCTGACTATATTTCCTACTGATAATCTTGATATTGAAGCTCTTATTACAGATTTCAACAATGTCTGTTCTAATGCTCTAAATACTGTAGCTCCTTTGAAAATCAAATCAACTATAAGAAAGAAAGTTTTGGAGCCCTGGCTTAATGAAACCACTCGTGCGCTTAGACGAGAATGTCGGCGCGCTGAGAGGAGATGAAAGAAAGATAAACTGCAGGTTTCCTTTGAAATTCTGAAAGTCAGCCTGTTTAATTATCAGAATGCAGTCAAATTAGCAAAATCGAAATATTTTATTAATTTTGTAGCTTCAAATAGGCATAGGCCACAGATCCTTTTTAATGTCCTAGATAGGATTGTCAATCCCCCGACTATATCTAGCCCTTTAGGCTCTGTTGAACGTTGTGAGGCTTTTTGTAAGTTCTTTATGGAAAAGATTGAAGCTCTTAGAGGCTTGAATAAGATGGTAGATTTAGATTCCCATGAAATGCCACAATGCTTTTTCTGTTGCTGCTCCTGCCTTATGGAATAACTTGCCTTTCCAGATCAGATCTGCTACAGCCTGGATCATTTTAAATCGCTTCTTAAAACTTATTTTTACTCTTTGGCATTTAATTGATGTATTGTTTTGTGCTCTGATTGTTATGTGTGTTGTTGTTCTTGTGCAGCACTTTGGTGCAGTTATGCTGCTGTAAAGTGATACATAAATAAATTTGACATTTGACATTGACAATCTGATTTTCCAGAAAGGAAACTCAAACCATCTTCTGTTTTTCCTCTAAACACAAACTTGGACTCCATGTTTTGAGAAAAGAACAACCTGATGCTTTCTGGTCACGAGGTAACTTTCATGTTTCCTAAACAGATCCAACAGAATCAGAACCTGCTGGGTTTTGGTTCCCTCCTCCAAAATGGTTCTCAGTCTGGTTACGGCGATCTGGATTAGAAATAGATGAAATAATACTGAGGATTTATAGAAATAAAGGAAGAGATTATTTAAAGATCAAACATTAAATCAATAATCTAAGAGTTGGAAACGATCATTATTAATAAAACAAAAATAATAAATATGACAGTAATAAATGACTATTAATTTGTTTTCATGTTTATTTTTAATCATAATTCAAAGTAAAACATTAAATTAATTCGAGTCATTTATTATAAACATTAAAATGTGATTCTGTCATCTGAGACCCAGAATATTAAATCGGGTTCTGGTTCTGGTTCTGGTGGACCTGTCGGTTTGTCAGGAATCCATTGAAGCTGACCTGTCCAGGGATCCAAGTGACGTCAGAGGTGGGCGTGTTATCGGCGTGACGTCACGGCAGTCAGCCTCCTCCGCTTTAAAGCCGCCGCCGCTCAGCCGGGCAGACAGACCGAACCTTGGACCGGGACCGGGACCGGGACCGGGACCGCGCTCAGTGCCGCCTCTGTCCGGCTCGGTTTGACCTAACGGAACCATAGGTTCGGTTCGGCCGCCGTCTCCGTGACTCTCATGCGATTCTTCAGACTCACATTCAAGTGCTTCGTGGATTGTTTTTGAAGGTCGCGGTTCGGCTGCGGTTCGGTTCGTTTTTCTCTTCAGTTCAACATTTTTATTTTTATTTGACAGAAAAAAAATCAAAATTATTTGTAAAACATTTCGATTTTTTGACCATTTTTAAATGTAACTAAATAAACTGAAGTCCTAAATTAAAGGGTCCGGACCAGACCGAA
>CM065359.1:110000-182500 GCA_033032245.1 Poecilia picta
CTGCGATCAGTGTACGGTGCAGTTGTACATGTGACTCATGGATGTGTGGACTTTTATTTATAGCCTCTGATGTAAGGAGACTCTGACTGATCCTGAGTCAGTTGGCAGCAGAACAGAGCGAGGAGAGCCAATGACACCGCCGCTCTGACCCCATGGTCCTACTTTCACCAGTCATTTGACCATATCCACTATATGTAGGTATTTAGTATGTAAATGACGGACGTAAGTTTTAATAGGACATGGCATGCTTGGTTTGTTTTGAATATGCATCAACAGGCACTGGGGCTGTATGTTGACTGACTAAAGGTTTGAGGGGAATTTGTTTCAGTGGACCATGAAGAGTTAAATGTAACTGCAGACATCAAGACTGCTAAGAGACACAATTTAATGCATTATCTTCTTTACATCATTTTTTCATCAACTGTTGAAGGGAGAAGCTCCACCGCACACCTCACTACCGTCTCACTGTCCATTACCGTCACCATCCTCACATCTCTACTACAGTTTCTGCCCAATTATACAGTGGCCAACATTTACACTCATCAGAACCAGAACCAGTCGGGTTATCCACTCTGATTATAACCGAAACAAAACATTGACTCAGGTTGGAAAACATGTAGCAGAAACAATTATTTCAACTCTATATGGTAATAAATCTGCACTCTGGAATGAAGGTCTTAGAAGGTTCAGAAGATTAATTTTTAAAGGTGACTGGCAGAACCAGCTTCATTAGCCAAGATTGAGCCACTAACTTATTATAAAAATATAAGATGCCAGTTATGTTTAGAAATGGGATTATTCTGTTCCGTCGGCCCAATGGGAATGACTCACACTGGGCATCTTGGCCGTTTCTCAATACTCAAGAACGCAAGTACGTTCTTGAGTTCTTGGCAAGTACGTACCCGCAAGAACAGTAGAAAGTCCTTCTTACCGAGTTCACAAGGACGCAGTAGCTAGTTCACCAACTGGAACAGGGCGTCTTGATGACGTCACTCAACTTATGTAAATTTCAATAAATTGTTCAGTTTAACACAAGATAGTTCCTGTGTTAAACTGAACAATTTTATAATTGGGACAAATATTAACAGATTTTAAAAATACATAATTAAGGAAAAGTAATTTCTAAGTAGAAACACCTTCAAATTAACAGGATTGTTTTTTATTACTGATCGATAAAAGCTTAATAGATAATTTATCACCTCAAATTACTTTTTCAGATTTCTGTTACCAGTGAAGCTTAAGTCGTTTGCCACCTTCACCAGATGTTTTGCTTATAAAATGTTTAACTCAGATGACAAATCATAATAGATGATGGTCAGCCTGTCATGCGGTTAAATGATTTATTCCTTATTCCCCAGGTTTGCCAGGGATTCATAAACAGGGAAAGTTAAAAGATTTTTTCATATTTAATATTTTACCAACCTGCATCTGGCCAGAGTTCCTGTCACACAACTGGATGGTTATTTTATAATAACTACTAAACACTTATTAACAAACTTATGTTTCCTCTGTTATCATAATCAAGTATAGTCTAGTAAGATACCAGCATAGAAAGAGAAACATATTTTTTGTAGGAATGTCTTTATTAGAATAACAAAAAAATAGATAAACAAAAACAAGCAGATAATCAGTCAATAACTCCAGGAAATTCATAGACTGTCAAAAGCAAATATTACCATAATTTAATAGTTTTTTTCTCTGAGAAGATGAGGAGACAGTGAAGAGAACATTGGCAGGACATGAGGATGGAGAGAATCTCTGTGAAGCTGGAAGTAAACCTGGACCTGCAGCCTGAAGATCTGCCTGCATGAAACTATGAAAAATAACAGTTCACTCTCATGCATGAAATGCCAATCCTGGGGAAATGTTTTTTAATTTACAAATTAAAGTATGATTCTCTGATCAGGAAGGGACTTTGTATTAAAATATATTTCTTACTTCAAATTTAAATGCCCAAAAACAGTTAATTAGCGATTGAAAGTCATTGGTTTTGAAAGTCTGTGTCAACACAATTTATAAAAAACCAATATTAACTAAATAAATATAAAAAATAAGCTAAGAGAAAATATATTTCCTATCCTGCTACTTTCAGCTGCTACGAACAGAAAACAAGCAGCGGAAAACGACAGAGACTCGCTGAAATCAGGCTGCGGTTAGCGGAAAAACCGGTTCCAACCGCCCGGTAAACCGGTTCCAACCGCCCGGTAAACCGGTTCCAACCGCCCGTTAAGCCAGCAGCTCCTCTGTGGAGCTAAGCTACTCCGAAAAACTCCGGAGCAAATATTAAATATGAATATTCTGGATGGAAGCTGCACAGTGGCGCAGTTGGTAGAGCTGTTGCCTTGCAGCAAGAAGGTTCTGGGTTCGATTCCCGGCCCCGGCCTTTCTGCATGGAGTTTGCATGTTCTCCCTGTGCATGGTGGGTTTTCTCCTGGTACTCCGGTTTCCTCCCACAGTCCAAAAACATGACTGTCAGGTTAATTGGTCTGTCTAAATTGCCCCTAGGTGTGAGTGTGTGTGTGCATGGTTGTTTGTCTTGTGTGTGTCTCTGTGTTGCCCTGCGACAGACTGGCGACCTGTCCAGGGCGACCCCTGACCCCGCCTCTCACCCGGAACGCCAGCTGGAGATAGGCACCAGCACCTCCCGACCCCATTAAGGGACAAGGGTGTAGGAAAATGGATGGATGGATGGATGGATGAACTGAGTGGATAGATGAAGCTATAAGCCACTTTCGCGCCTAAAAACAAATTTAAATGAGTTTTCGTGGCAATTATTGTTAGTAAAAATGCAACACATTTCTGTACTGACCTCTATTTACCGCTGCTGGTGGCGCATTGCATTGTGGGATATCTGCTGCCTCAAGTCCGCAGAAGGATGCATTGATGCATCCTCGATAAAATGGGCGGAGCAAGAACACATCCGGGTACTTTGAACGTTCTTGCCTGGATGTGTAGTTTGAATTGGAGCAGAACTTGGGCCGCTGTTGATGACGTTTCACGTGGACGAGAGACACAAGTACAGACAAGAACCATGTTGAGAAACGGGCCTTGTCAGGATTGTTGATGCACAGAGGAAGGACACTGTGGAGCATTGCTTGGAGCCCCCAGGCCAGCAGGGGGCACTTGGTAGTTCTGTGAGAAGTAGAAGAAGTCTCTTCTGTCTCTGAATAATCCCAAACCTAAAAGAATTACAATCACTTATTTGGGACTAGAGACCACCCCAAAAGCAGGAAGTGAACTATAGCACAGTGCAGGGCATTCTGGGTAAATCCAACCAAAGCTAACATGCTAGCCTAGCGATAGCAGCAGCAAGGTCTCCTGGTCTTCAGCCAAAGACTAAAGAGAAATCCTCCAACCGCTAAAATTCTCCATCTTGTTTCCATGGTGAAGCAGCAAGTTGCTCTCAGTGTCTTCAGAGGTTTTAGTGTCGTTTCCTCCAGTGGTTGTTGGTGCAGCGCCGCCACAGGCCAGGAGGGGAACAGGTTGGTTTGACTCAGAGCAGCTGGAGGTGGAGCAGAAGTTCTGGGTCCCGTAGAATTGGGTCGATCGGACCATCAGGAGGGAACCGCCTGAGTCTTCAGCTGTTCATGGGGGAAATATGTCTAAAACATTCAGGCGTCCATGTTGCTGAAGAGGTGGAGCTCCGTATCTGGATGTCCAGGTTCTGTGAGGAGGAACCAGAACCTCTGATGATGAGGATGATGTTGGTGGTGATGAAGCTCAGCCTGTCAGTATTTAGCCCACTGACTGATCCAGATTAGGCAGTTTAGCTCTCTAACTGCAGCTCTGCAGATTAGCGGCTAACTGCAGCCGCGGTTCTGCTACTGGTTCAAGATGCGACTCCAACACGTGGCGGTCATGTCAGGTGAAGGTTCACCAGAACCTTAATGGATCCATTTATTTTACCGGTGCCGGGTTGACCTTTTACCCTCAGCAATAACCTCAACTGATGACTTTCACCAGATTTGATTTATTGTCGTTGTACAAATCAAATCAAATGTTATTTGTACAGCACATTTCAAGGCTTTACATCACTGAACTTCAAAACACATATAATCAACAATAAAAAACATTGAATTGGTTTGAAGTTATATCACTGAGCGGTAATAAAACTTCCTTCCACACACAATGCTTTAAACACTATTTGTATCACAGATTTTGACCGCCTGCTTTATTCCACCGTCCTTTTAACACAAGATTCAGGGAATAAGTAGTACAGCTACTTATGGCATTTATAAACAGTTAAAACATTTAAGACTGGTGTTATCTGGGGAAAGACGTCTCTGCTGGGCAGGACGATGATGGCGATCTTAGAATATTGGGAGCTGGAGATTTCAAGGAGCCTGTTGATGGTGGATCCAGCGTTTGTGATGAGGAGGAGAAGGTTCAGGAGGGGAGGTCCGTCTGCAGAGCTCCTCTCCTCGTTTCTATTAACGTCGTTAATGTACAAAACACCAACGATTCTCTCTCAGTCCGACCTTAACCTATGTACATCCTGGTGGTCACCTCCAGAGGAAACGAGTCCGATGGGTCACTCATCACATGACATCAATGTCTCATCTCTAGAAAAACCGCTCGATCGTTACATTCAACTGGTCCAGGTGTTGTGTCCTTGTGGGCCACCATGGAAATTGACAAATGAATAATTAATGGTCAACTATATAAAAGAAAATAATTTTAAAATAATTGAGTAATAAATTCAAAGTTTCAGCAAATTTTCTGAACATCCACCCGTCCATATGCACAACTTTTCCGGTTGCCAAGAGAGCTGAAAGCCGCTGCGTCCGTCTGCTTTATCAGAGAGAAGCTGGTCCCACTGCCTGGTTCTGGTTCTGGTCCGGTTCTAATAAGGTACGGCCAGGTGTGGCAGTGAAGGAGGGGCAGGAGGTGGATGCTGGCGAACCAGTGGGATGAATTTGAGTTTTACTTGGAGTTGAAGGAGGAATTCAGTTTGGCTGAGAGATGGGAAACCGAGTACTGAGGGTCCTGGGTCAGAGCCCTGGGGAACTCCTGAGGTGACGGATCACCAAGGACCTCAACTGAGCAAACTGGCCTGAACGGAACCGGTCGCCCTGCAGTTGGTGGGTTGAAGGTCCAATTCCTGCTCTGCCCACCCTCATCCTTTCATCTCCTGCTGCTGTGGAACCCGGTAACCCGGTTGTTCTACCTTCAAAGGTTCTACACAACTTGGAAAGAACCAGAACCAGGCTGAAAATGAGTCCAAGAGCAGTTGGTCCGGAGCAGAATCATTTCAGTAGGCAGCTCCTCAGTGTCTCTGACTGTCCTGAATGCACCGTGTCTCCAGGCGTCTTCCTGATCCCGTACCTGCTGATCGTTTTCGTGGGAGGGATCCCGATTTTCTTCCTGGAAATCGCCCTGGGCCAGTTCATGAAGGCCGGCAGCATCAACGTGTGGAACATCGCTCCGCTGTTCAAAGGTGGGTCCGGTTCGCCAGAACCTTGGTCCGGTTTGACTGGAACCTTGGCTGATTTGCTGCTCAATATGTTCAGACTGGTTGATGCGACAGACCGTCTGGTTCTCTGGTTCAGATTCTGAATGTCAGAACCAGTTCCAGAACTGAATCTGTTGGCAGGAAACAATATTGCAGAATGTTCATAGTTGTTTTATTAGTTATGATAATAAAACCCATTAATCTGGTTAATTAAATCTTTGAATGTAATGATTTCATCCAGACTTTATTTACTTTCTGTCAGAAATTGAATTCAGTGAAATTAAAAATAGTTGAATCTACAGAACGCAGCTTTTTAATCAACATTTTAAGTAGTTCAATTTAACACACAGTAAATTTGGTCCTCGTGAGAAAAATGTCAGTTTAACTCGTTTTGCATCTTCTCACTCTGTTGCTGAAATAATTCTGAAAAATTTAATCAGCTTAGGGAGAAAATAAATTCACACTGATTGTTTATATACATTCATGGTTTCATCCACTTATTATTTACCTGCCGATGTTAAAAGAGTCCACAGATTAATAAATATAAACTATTCAGCTTGACTGACTGAACATAGAACTAGTTTTTATAAAATGTGACAAACCTGAGAGAAATTTCTTCTCTATTTAAAACATGAGTAGCAAAAACTTAAAAGAATAACAATGTAAATTTCTGTTAGAGGAAAGTTTTTGTCCTTTTTCAATCTTTAACTGGGACAAAACTCCTGGAGAACAAAGATCGTTTTCCAAGAATGTTCAGATAATTATACATGGAAACAGTTCCAAAACACAATATCACCAACATCACAATCTGCCCCAGATTAAGTCCAGCTGAAAATATGAGGACATGTTGGTTTGATAACCTGGAAGAATCTGCTTCGTCTGCAGTTCGAAGGTTCATGAGTCGTTCCTCCACTCAGACCTTCAGCCCTCAACCATAAATCCTCTTTCCAAGCTGCTTTCTGTTATCAGCTTCACGCATTCTTACAGGAACGGCACTGATAACAGTTTAGTTCATCTGAGGGAGCTGACCGAGCAGCTCCTGGTGTGGAACGGAGCGAGAAAGCTACAGTGGAGAGGAAAACTCCTCGCTGTGCTCAGCTGTCTGTGTCCATGTCTGTCCATGTGGTGGACGGAGGGACATGGACACACCTCCACCTGTCGCCCAGTAACTGCTGCACCCCCCAAAGATGGCTGCTGGACGGGAACAATGACTTTTGTTACATGACCTAAAATAGAAAACCTGTTCATACTACATCAAATAATTCATTTTAATTCAAACTAAAAATATCTAAATTTAATATAAAAAATGTAACTTTTTTCTCTTGAAAATATCCAGAACTTGTAATTTTAATTTAAGTCTAAATAAGGTGAACTTATGTCTTTGTTTCCTAAAGAAATAATAATTAAAATAAATAAAGGCAAAAAGTTAAACATTAGCAAAAGTATAAAAAGAATTGGAAAAAAATTCATATAATTTTAGATTCAAATTTTGATTGAGATTTTCTTAATAAAACTGACAAGTTTTCAATGGAAATAATGAGTAATTTTTCCTTCTTTTCAGAAAAGAAAAGAAGTAAATCTGGGAGAGGAGAATTTATTTCTCACTTAACACCTGAAGAAAGATGAAAATCCACTTAAGCTTCCAGGAAGTGACATAAATGTTCATAACTGAAGAAGAGCTGCCTGTTTATTACTGTAACCATGACAACAAGTATCTACAAGTGTGCAAAGTTAATATGTGAAGTTTGGTTTCCTTTGATGAGGTCAAACATTAAACTGGTCTCCAATAAAAGTTTATAACCAGCTGCAGAGTTCAGCCTCCATTGTTCAATCATAAGGAGAATAACCTGGAAACGTTTCCAGATTCCAGTAACTCTCCTGATTCCTGTTTTCAGATTAGACAGCATGTCAGTGTAGGAATGTCTGAAATGTTTCCTGTTTGAAACTCATCTTCAGGTCTGGGCTACGCCTCCATGGTCATCGTGTTTTTCTGCAACACTTACTACATCATGGTTCTGGCCTGGGGCTTCTACTACCTGATCAAGTCCTTTAGCTCCGCCCTCCCCTGGTCCACCTGTGACCACGAATGGAACACGCCCCACTGCTTAGAGACCTTCCACCACCTGCACTGCAGCAACGCCAGCCTGGCCAACGCCACCGTGGGCGGAGCCAACCTGACCTGCGCCGACCTGGCCGACGCCCGCTCGCCCATCATCGAGTTCTGGGAGTGAGTACCGGTTCCGGGTCGGGTCGGGTCGGGGTCGTCTTTCTGACCCGGTCTGTGCCTGCGCAGGAACAAAGTGCTGAACATCTCGTCTGGACTGGACCAACCGGGTCGGATCAACTGGGAGCTGATGCTGTGTCTGATGGCCGTCTGGGTTCTGGTTTACTTCTGCGTCTGGAAAGGAGTCAAGTCCACCGGCAAGGTACCAGTCCGATTCAGACCCAGCAGGACCAGACTGACCAGACTGGTCCCAGAGGGACCAGTGTGTTATGGACCAGTGGGACCAGTGTGTTATGGACCAGTGTGTTATGGACCAGAGGGACCAGTGTGTTATGGACCAGTGGGACCAGTGTGTTTGAATGGACCAGTGTGTTGGAAGTGGTATGACCAGTGTGTTGTGGACCAGAGGGACCAGTGTGTTATGGACCAGTGTGTTATGGACCAGAGGGACCAGTGTGTTATGGACCAGTGGGACCAGTGTGTTATGGACCAGTGGGACCAGTGTGTTGTGGACCAGTGTGTTATGAGAGGACCAGTGTATGGCCTGGACCATGTGTTTGACAGGCATTGTTATGCATGTGTATGGACCAGTGGGACCAGTGTGTTGTGGACCAGAGGGACCAGTGTGTTGCAGTGTGTATGACCAGGACCAGTGTGTTATGGACCAGTGGGACCAGTGTGTTATGAATGGGACCAGTGTGTGCATGTTATGGACCAGGGGACAGTGGTGGACCAGTGGACGTGTTTGGACCAGAGGACAGTTATGGACCAGTGTGTTATGGACATGGACAGTGTGTTATGAATGTGTATGACCAGAGGGACCAGTGTGTTATGACCAGGACCAGTGTGTTGACCATGTGTGACCAGGGACCAGTTGTTGGACCTTTGTTGTGACCAAATGGTTCCTGCAGGTTTTTATGATGTGATAAACAGAAAACATCTAAATATTGAATGTGCTCCAGTTGAAAGACGTCGGCCAGCAGAGACCTGCTCCGATGATCATCTTTAGTTTTTATTTTTATGAATATTGAGCTGCAGGAAGTTTTCAGTTTTTCTCTCCTGCTGGATTTTTGTCCAACATGTAAACATGAAACATGTGAGTCGGAGTCAGGGGAAAATGCCGCACCGCCCCTTTAAATACTCAGCTGACACCTCTGATTCACCCTGGATGTGTCGGGCTGCAGTCACATGACCGGTTCAGAGTTGCTATGACGACCTGTGAGGTGGCGGGACTCAATTGGCCGGCTGAGAGGAGGGCAGCTCGTCTGCAGCGGCATGTTGAGCTGCGATGCTGCATCTGCAGCCATCAGACGTTGGGAAAATACCAAACACAGAAACATCCAGACGCTGCCGGGTTCAGAACCGGCACCTGAAGAACCTCCAGAAAGTTCTAGTCCAGAAGCAGAAAGTGTCAGAAAGCAGAAGGTCAGATGGGGGATCCAGGCTCCACCTTTACCGCTTGGCTCTCCAGAAACTCAGAGATCCACTCAGAGATCAAACCGCTTTTTAAAACCATGATCTGGACATTAGTGCAGGATCACATGATCATTAGCAAACCTCTGGCTTCATTCTGGAGGGGTAGTTGATTGGTTTCCATCCAAATCCCACATCATCCATGTTTGTGAAGTAATCTCTCGTTCTTAAAGTTACTCTTCTAAATAAACGGTTGTTGCTTCCAAACATCTCAAAGTTCAACCCATCTGACATCAAGCTTTTGTCCAGGAACGTTCTTGGACATTTCTGTTACTTTGACATCAAAGATGTTTTGCTAAAGGAGTTTATTAAATATTATTAGAATCAGCAAAAGATGAGGGTCTTTAGCAGGACACCATGAAGCCCCATGGAGGGTTATTGGTTTCTTTATGACCGTCTCCAACCAGGTTCTGGTTTTCAGAGGAATTCGTCACTTTATCGTCCGTCTTCATCTGATGGTGTTTTGTCAGATCCACTTCACACGACTCTCAGTCCCAACACAAACAGCCGCTGGTGTTGTTCATCAGCAGGAGGCTGAAAGAAGAGCCCAGCAGAGGGACAGAGAGAATCTTCCCATCCCAGTTCTCACTCCTCTACTGTCTCAAATATTCAACATTAACAAATTTTCTTCAAAATGTAAACAAAAAATAAACTAACTAAATAAATCAACCAAGTGAAAAGTAAAATTAATTCTGTGAAACAAGGGAATGTATCACAGCAGGACTCAGTCCCTGGTGGGTCGGAGCAGCTCTATGGACGTGATGGTAAAACCAGTAAGAAAGACGACCCTACTGGTCTGGATGGGCCAGACCAGTAGGGTCTTGCCAGCCGCTCTTGGTTAGAGCGGCTGGCAGACCTACTGATGTTGAAGAGGAGCCAGCATCGACTCCATGGATGGCATCAAACTTCATGCCAAGAATGAGCGAGACCTCGACTATCTGGTCCGACGAGCATCACCACCAAAATGCCCTTCAGTCTGGGTCAGTGTGGCACAAGGCAGGAGATGAACGTTGAGTCCATCACCTGAGACTGAAGGAGGCCCAGTGCGCATTGGAGCAGCATCCAGGATGGAACCGTAACGACCCACCCTGAAGATCTGCTAGATGACTTTCTCTGGATAGAATGCCTCCCATGTCTCGGGTTCACAGATGTTAACTGTTGGACCTCCACTCCTGGGGTCAGAGGTCAAACCATTCACCAGGCATGAGAAAACTTCAACAACTCAAAAGATATTTGACATTATCCTCAGCCTAATATGTAGATTTTACCCAACTTGGACAAATCTGAACTTCTAGACCGTAGTGCTGTGCTACGCCAATCGTCCATCCAACCAACCAACCATGGATGAATGGTTGGATGGTTGATGAGCCAGTTCAGACTCATCAGCATTGCTTCATATTTCTGGAAATCAATATGCTCTGGAAAAACAAGTGATGAGCAACAAGTGATGACTCCTGTCCTCTACTCTTCCGATGTGGGCAGAAGTCATGGGAGACAAAGTTGATTCTATTTCTGCTGAATCATTTCTGTTACTGTGGAAAATCACTGAAGGACCATATTGATTCTTTAGTTTCTGTAGGTAGGTAGGTAACAACACTGTAAAATGTATGAACGTCTTTAACAAAAGCATTTTTATAGTAACGTTTGTAACGTCTGATGGAATATGTCTGGAACGTTCTCAGGCATTTTACTGGATCGGTTGAGCAGCCGAACCGATTCAAACATTCTGTTTTAGTTTCTTTAATTCTTGTTTCTAGTTTCCTGCAGGATCAAACCCTAAATCCAGTTCTGCTGGTTCCGTTTCAGATCGTTTACTTCACAGCAACCTTTCCCTACGTGGTTCTCATCATCCTGCTGGTGCGAGGCGTCACGCTGCCTGGAGCTTATAACGGCATCATGTACTACATCAAACCGGACTGGTCCAAACTGGAGGAGGCTCAGGTTGGTCCAGCCTGTGGGCGGCTTCACCCCGAGGACGGCCTGTGAAGAACAACACATCTGCTTTCTGTTAACCTAAACTCATATTTTCCTCTTCAATCGTTAGAGAAAAGTTTTGGATTTTGGAAAAGCAGATTTTTATGGAAATGAAAGCCACTCTTGTGCTACCAACTCATGGGACTGTTGGTTATGAAATTTCCTGCTGAATGGTTCTTCCTTTTAAGGGAGTTCTTCGTGTTAAAGGGAAGTTCTTCCTGTTAAAGGGAAGTTCTTCGTGTTAAAGGGAAGTTCTTCCTGTCCACTGTCGCCACATGCATATGCTCGGTTGAGGGATTGCTGATTGTTGTAAACGACACAACACAGCGCCCCCTGCTGGTCCAGGGAACGAAGGAGCGGTTGGACTCAAATTATTTTTTTGTACCTTGACATGACTGTGGTTATGAATTGGACTATGGAATAAAAAACTGTTCACCTGTGACCTTTGACCCCACAGGTGTGGATTGACGCCGGCACGCAGATCTTCTTCTCCTACGCCATCGGACTGGGAGCGCTGACCGCTCTGGGAAGCTACAACCGCTTCAACAACGACTGCTACAAGTACCAGAACCGCAGGACTGGACCTTAGAACCAGACATAACCTTCTAATGAGACACAACCTCAGAACCAGGCAGAGCCTTAATGCAGTACTGGGGTCTGGGTCAGCTGGTGTTGATGGAACCAGACCGCAGCGTCGCTTCAGAGGTTCTTACCTTCTTCTTCTTCTGCTGCTCTGCAGGGACGCCTTTGTCCTGGCGCTCATCAACAGCGGCACCAGCTTCTTTTCTGGCTTCGTGGTTTTTTCCATCCTGGGCTTCATGGCGGCTGAGCAGGGAGTCGATGTCTCCCAGGTGGCTGAATCAGGTGAGACCCGCCCAGACGGCCGAGTTTAGCGCCAACATTTACTCTGCACGCAACCAGCGGGGGCTACTTCCTGGTAGGAGGAGGCTGTCCTTTCTGAAATAGCTACCTGTCTGATTAATGATGGGCCAACATCGCTACTGTTAGCTTTGGACAGGCTGGATAGGCTAACATTAGCACTGGATAAGCTGGTAATACCATTGGATAGGCTAACGACTAGCGGCTGGACAGAAATTGTATCTAGTAAATTAGTTTACGTGGCACATCTGTAAGACGTGTTTTTGACAGTTTACTGGCCGTTAACTAACCATATGAAGCTGAAGTTGGCTTCAGATTGAGTCCCATTCCACCAAATATTTTGATGTTTAGCATCTTTAATTAGCTCTAATTTAAAAACTTTGATGCTCAAACATGGACTAGATTATTCTACATTGAAAGCCGAATATTTGAAACCTAGAGTGTTAATTTCTTTTGCTCATATGTCAATGTTCAATATTAGTGCATTCACAAATGAAGTAAATACTTCACAAATCACAAGCTTTAATTAGTTTAGCATAAGGTTTTAAATATTGTGCTTTTATTGTCCGTCCTGTCGGTGTTTCAGGTCCGGGTCTGGCCTTCATCGCCTATCCAAAGGCGGTCAGTCTGATGCCGGTGGCTCCGCTGTGGGCGGCGCTCTTCTTCTTCATGCTGCTGCTGCTTGGACTCGACAGTCAGGTGACCAAGAAAACCTACAAACTGAAGTTTGATTAATTCTGCAGCGTTTAGTCATTTCACCATGACGTAAATTATGTTTTAATCCAGTTTTATTCCATCAAGTTGGCAGGAAGTGAAGATAAAACGACCTCTGGTTAAATCTGCCACATGTACTTGATGTAGATCAGGTTTAGATCTGGGTCAGATTAGGGTTAGATCTGGGTCAGATTAGGGTTAGATCTGGGTCAGATTAGGGTTAGATCTGGGTCAGATTAGGGTTAGATCTGGGTCAGATTAGGGTTAGATCTGGGTCAGATTAGGGTTAGATCTGGGTCAGATTAGGGTTAGATCTGGGTCAGATTAGGGTCAGGGTTTTGTATTGTCCATTTTTACTGCAGTGACCTGAATTGACAGGGTCTGGACTGGACCACCCACCTCATAACTATAGAAAATAAAGCAATAAACAATAATAAACTGATAATATGGTTTGTCACCTGCTGACCATAATTATCCCAAATAACAATTTAATTTGGGATAATTATTAATTTTGAAAACAGTCTAACTGTTTTTAATCAGTTAGTCTGTTCTTTTCAAATTGACTAATTTTTTAAATTTTAAGATAAACTTTACTTTGTATTAAACACACAGAAATATCCCCAAATGTGTAAAAACCTGATAATAAAAAAATGTCAATTTAAAGATTTTCAAAGATTTTTGATCATTTATTTCTGTCTCCAACCCTAAAATGGCAGAAAAAATATTTTATAATTGTTACAGAAACATTTCCCTCTTGAATTAAATCCATTTCTCGTTTGTCGGCCTTCCTGTTCTGATGCCTTCAGGGAGCCTCCGACCGTCCAGCTCTAATGTTGTTTTGCGTTCCTGCAGTTTGTCGGGGTGGAGGGATTCGTCACGGGGATTCTGGACCTGTTTCCTGGGAAATATTACCACCGTTACAAACGTGAGATCGCCGTGGCCATCTGCTGTTTCCTGTGCTTCATCATTGACCTCTCCATGGTGACGCAGGTCAGCACAGAAACTTTCACCTGCTCAGCTTTAGCTGCAGGAGTCCAAACGCTGGGGAAGGTTTATATATATTTATATGAATATGTGGGCATTTTTCTGCAGGGAGGGATGTACGTCTTCCAGTTGTTTGATTATTACTCAGCCAGCGGCATGACGCTGCTGTGGCAGTCGTTCTGGGAATGTATTGTGGTTGCCTGGGTCTACGGTATGTAACACACACACACACACACACACACTGTGGTGTTACATTGCAGGGTGCAGCTGAGTGATCCTTAAATAGGACATGAGATCAGATTTTAACTCAAAGTAAAGGTCAAAGTTCAAAGCCTTCAGTTTAAATTTGGGGACTTTTTGTCTTTCTGTCAAAAAATCATCTAACAATTCTTATTTTTTTCTGTAAATTAACATTTGATAAATCAGATTGCTACTGAATGTGTTGGTCTCATTTTTAACTGAAACGGCTGCATGTGACCTGAAGCAGTGGGGGGGAGGGGTCAGAGGTCAGCGTTTTGGAGTTGATGGACCGCCGTCCTGACAGAACCACAGAGTTCTAGAGCCGAGCTCCTTAAGGAACCACAGAGGTTCTGCAGCTCAGCCTGACAGTACAGTCAGAGCAGTTGTAGAACTGTGTGATGGCAGCTAGGAGGCGCCTGTTGCTGGCCCAGGCTGAGTCAGGTGTGTGAACCAGCTGACGGTGTCTCTGCAGGTGCAGACCGGTTCATGGACGACGTGGCCCGTATGATCGGCTACCGGCCGTTCCCCTGGATGAAGTGGTGCTGGTCGTTCATCACGCCGTGCGTCTGCATGGTGAGACCCACAGCTTCCTGTCCGTCACCAAATACGGCCCCAGTAACACGACTCCTCTGACACATCAGGGCATCTTCCTGTTCCACCTGGTGAACTACAAGCCGCTGACCTACAACACGGTGTACGTGTATCCGTGGTGGGGCGAGGTGATCGGCTGGTGCCTGGCTCTGTCCTCCATGCTCTGCATCCCCGTCAGCGTCATCTACAAGTTCTTCAGAGCCAAAGGAACCGTGAGAGAGGTCAGTCCGGATGGAGAAGACACACAAGAACTGCAGAGGAGAGCATCCCGAACTGGGTGCTTTATTAATGAAACAAAAACGTTCATTTGTTACAGCAAAACCTGTAATCCATCATTATCAGTAACAGCAGGGGGCGATAGTGAGCAAGTCAGGACAGCAAGAAGAAGAGTATTTAGGTAAACTGTGTAAATACTGAGACAGCCGGATCGTAAACTTCACGCCTCCTTAATGACCGACGGAGAAAATGTAATATATTTGTATTCAAGACGGGACGGGGGACGGGGGACACCATGGGACGGGTTCCTCTGTCCGGTTCCAGCTGACCTGCTGGTTCCGGTTCCTTGTGAACGTTTCCACAGTTTCCGTTGATCTTCTCACTAGTCGTGTCGAAGTGCCGCCTGACCTCTGACCTTCAGAGACCAGACTCCGACCTGGTCTGACTCGTTCTGGACGGGTCGGGTCATTGCAGCCATGTTGGTGATGATGATTCTCTGTGTTGCAGCGCTGGGCCCACCTGACCAGCCCCGTATGGGGCCCCCACCACCTGGAGTACATGGCCCCTGACATCGGGCCCCTGAGCTCGCTGACGCCCGGTTCTGATGACAACAGGGTCATCATCTTCGAGAGCGTCATGTAGACCGGATCCGCCCAAGACAAGATGGCCGACCTCCACCCTCACCTCCCACCGCTTTCTGCACCGGGCGTCATGAATGAGCTGGACTCTGATTGGTCCCCACGACAACCAAAGCTTTTCCCAGGATCCCCTGGGACTTCTGGTTCTGTTGGGTTCTGGTTCTCCTGATTTAGGATGACAGGCGGATCGTGACAATCCCAACCAACTCGTCT
The DNA here is from genome assembly GCA_033032245.1 of Poecilia picta. Taxonomy (NCBI): domain Eukaryota; kingdom Metazoa; phylum Chordata; class Actinopteri; order Cyprinodontiformes; family Poeciliidae; genus Poecilia; species Poecilia picta. Next base: position 125,599 of record CM065359.1, read on the forward strand.
TCCAGTGAGGGTCACAGGGTCGGTTTAGTCTTGGGTCGGATAGACGATCAGCACCAACCTGAACTGGACAAACAGCCATGATGGACTCACTGTCAGCCAAAACCTTCAGAACCTTCAGCCGACAGAGTTTGGATCGTTGCCGTTTGTCAGGACAGACAGAGTTCTAGACAGAAGCACCGACTGGTTCCCTTCAGGTTCTGTGATCAGATTTCCAGTCGTCTGTTCTCATCTGAGTGCCAAAAGGTTCTGATAAATGATTAAAATGCTCGACTCGTTCTGTCCATAAACCCATCAGAACCGGTAACCGGGTCGGAAGCAGAGTCGTTTTGATCCGAATGTCGTCCAGAAACCTGAAGAGAGCCGGCGGACTGACGGCGCTGCCGAGTGTTGCCTTATGTTGTCTCACCTTTAGAGTTCAAACGGTTGACCTGTGACCTGTCGGTGGGCGTGTCTAAGACTCTGTCTCCTAGCAACCGAGCATCCAAATGTGGGAAATCCAGATCCGTTTGCACATTGTTGTGAAATAATAAAAAAATCAGTTTTTGTTTTTGTAAAATAAACAGAAGTTTATTTTTGGAGGCTTTTATTTTGGTGAAGAAATCTCTATATTGAATCTATATTTGATGCAGTTTTCACTGGGATGATGATGATGATGATTTTTGGCTGATTGTTCACGTTCGGTCGGCGAACACAATCCACCGATTCAGTCCTACCTCACTTCTCTTTCAGACTTTCAAAATAAAACGCCTGAGTTTTTTTAGCCGATGTTGGCGGCCTGTGGGAGTCGGAAGAATCAGAACCCGCTGCTGGTTCTGATTCTTCAGCGGGTCGTAGAGCCCAAACAGGAAACAGGAAACCCATATGGTGCTGCGGCGGCTGACGTGAACAAGCAGCAAAGGCCGGTGCTCTTATTATGGCGGGTTTGCTGCAGTGATTCATTAGAGGGACACCTGTCCTTTATTTTAACGTTCAAAGTGCTAAAGCATTTCATAGTTTTAGCTTCAGGTGTTTTTCCTCTCATCACTTCCTCTGCTTGACTTCGGCTCCGTTTTCAGTTTGACCATGAAATGGATCTTCAGTCCTGCTGCTCTGCTAACTTGAAACCTGAATGTTACCAGAAAAAGGTTCAGCATCAGAGTGAACCGGTTATCATTAACTTTAGTGAATCAAAATGTTAGTTTATCAAACAATTATAAAAGCTGATCAACAAGGAGTTCATGCAAACGTTCTCATTATTTAAATCAGACATCAGTTTGATCAATTTCATTCTCTCTGTTTCAGGTCAACATGTTCTACCAAGCAGAATCAGACAGAAAATAATAAAAAAGGTGCATTTTTATGGCTCATCTTGAGTTTCCAGATGGAGCAAACAAAAACCTGATTAGTAATTTGAGTTTGGACTTTCTTTGCTTTCATATAAAAGAGCAAATCATCTGCATAGAAACGTAGAAAACTGAGCGTAGATAGGACAATTTAATGTTGCTTCACCCCTAATACAGATATATATCATCCAGAATAAACCTGCAGAAATTAACTGAAAAAATAACTACGTAAAGATGCTTCAGCAACTTTTAAGCTGAAGAAAAATGAACATTGCTCAAGTTATTGGTTTCAGATGGATGTATTAAAATATCTGAGATATGACATTAAAACCCAGATGAGAAGATCCTTCTTTGGACTAATCTGCAGCTGTGCTAAAAACGTTGAATGTTTAATATGTTTAATTTCTTCCGTCTGGATTGGAGCCTGGAGGAAAAAACTTCTTAAATTGTGTTAAATGTTGTTTTTCATCTGCCAAAAACCTGCTGACCGAATCTGAACCGAGACCCGAAGCGACGTGATCACATTTTCACCAGATTCCTCTAAATGTCATGTTTGGTTTTTATGGATCTGGTTCAAAAGTTAACCGGCGGTCTGAAGAACCAGTCGGTCCCAAATCAAGGAACTGGATCCAATCCGAGCTGAAACTCTGATCCAGGACAGGAATGTGGAAAACAACCAAGAGTCAAAGATTAACTTCAGATGACCCGAATGAGACAAAACGAATTTGGTCCAAATTGGTCTTAAATCAAAGGGAGCCAAACGGCTCCGGTCCGGTCCAGTCGCTCTGGGTTTATCTCAGGTTCTGTCAGTGAACTTCAGTTTGCCAAGTTGTTGAGGAGCGTCGGGTTTCCAGAAACTTCCCTGTTCGCTGACCAGATCAATTTTTTATTTCGATTTTCTGCCAGAAAGAAATGTTTAAAATGTGACTGAAAAAAAACTAGTGAAAGTTGGAAACATGATAGAAACAGAGGATCTTTGATTTCTTTAATCAAAGATTTCTTTTGCTGCTGTAAAGCATGAAAGCATTATTAATTATAATGAAACGAGAGAAACGAGTTTCTCAAAAGCGAGAGAAACTTCGCTTTTGAAGTTACTATAATGGATTGGAGTTGAAAACCCGACTTAAAGAAATTGTAATTTTTCTGATGGGACACAGAACCAGAACCCTGCGGTCCAACATTGTGACTTTAGGAAAGATAAAACATGTCGTCACTGTTCGGTCATGTTTCACCAAACCAATATTCATCCGAAAGTTTGGAGCTGAAAATATTTGACTCCTGCCTGTTTCCAGCCCAAACGTAGCTTCCTGTCGTTGTGTCGCCGTGGCGATCCGCCCTTTGTCTGCAGACCAGTAGTTCGACTTTTAGCTGTGAATGTAGTGAAACTCTGTTAACGAGTCACCAGCCAAACATTAAGGTAGAAAACATTAACTGTGAGCCCTGATTATGCCATCTGTGTTGTACCAAGTGTCAAAACCGAAGCAATAAATCCAACGTGAAGACAAACTGTCTTTGTGGTTGTTGGGCTGGGAAAACGTCTTTAGGCTGTGGGGTTTATCTGATGGTGAGATTATTTCACTATAGACTAGATGACATCAGACCAATAATCTATGAAGGATCGATCTCCTTTCTGAGCTCCTGCCGTGATGGCAGGAACGCACCAAAAGGAACCAATCAGAGCCAAGAGGTGGGGCTTAACGCTGTCAACCACTTCATGTACTTGCTGCTAATGGCAGAGAAACAACCGACAGTTATAAAAACTGTTTATCTGCTGTCTATGGTGGTTATGCTAACTAGACTAGCATTCATGGCAAGATGAGTAGTGGTGAATCCGCTACAGTGTAGCATGAGCATGATTGACAGCGCTAAGACCCGCCTCCTGGATCACTGTGTCTCATTCTGTCACTATGGTGACAACTAAAGGAATATGTAAAAAACATAATTTATAATCATTACATACTCCAGCTTTAAAGCACTTGGATCATTTTGCAGGAATTGAAGAGTTAAAGATGACCATTCAGAAGAAATATATGAAGAAAGATGATAATTAAATCCTGTGTGAACCTGATGGTGACATGTAGAACCGGGGTAGAACCTGAAAATGGTAGAACCATTTGCAGATGTAGAACCAGAGTGTAGATGTGGTAGAACCAGTGGGTAGAACCTAGTGTAAACCGTGGTGATAGGAAACCTGATGGTGTAGAACCATGGTGAGAACTTGTTATTGTGAACATGGTGTAGAATCTTATGGTGTAGAACCGTGGTGTAGAACTGATGGTGTAGAACCATGGTGTAGAACCTATGGTGTTAGAACCTGATGTGGATAGTAGAACCTAGAACTGGTGTAGACCATGGTGTGTAGAACATGGTGTAGAACTAGTGTAGAACATGTAGAACTATGGTGTAGTAACCTTATGGTGTAGAACCTTGTGGTGTAGAACATGTGTAGAACCTGATGGTGTCAGGTTAAACCAGGTGTGTAGAACTAGTGTGGTGTAGATATGGACTTATGGTGTAGAACCTGATGTTATGTGTAGTGTAGAACCATTAGGTGTAGAAACATGTGTGTAGATCCTAATGAAATTGGTGTACAGTGAGATCTTATGGTGTAGAACCTGATGGTGTTAGAACCAGTGGTGTAGAACTAGGGGTGTAGATCAATAATCTATGGTGTAACCAGTTGTAAACCAGGTTGTAGAACCATGGTGTAGAACGGTGGTTGAACTGATGTAGAATCTTATGTGTACAGGTGGTTAAACTTATGGTGTATAGACCAATGGTGTAGAATCTTTTGAGTGGCCGGTGTGAGAACCAGGTGTGTAGAACCAGGTGGGTTAAACCAGTGTGTGTAGAACCTGATGGTGTAGAACCTATATGTGTAAACAGTGTGTATAACCTGATGGTGTTAGAACTAGTGGTTAGAACCAGGTGGTGTAGAACCTGATGGTGTAGAACCTTATGGTGTAGACCGGTGGTGTTTAGAACCTGATGGTGTAGAATATATGGTGTAAACCAGGTGGTGTAAACCATGTGGTGTAGAACCTTATGGTGTAGAACACTGATGGTGTAGAACCTATGTGAGAATCTATGAGAACCAGTGTGGTGTAGAACCTTATGTGTAGAACCAGGTGGTGTAGAACCTGATGGTGTAGAACCTGATGGTGTAGAATCTATGGTGTAGAACCAGGTGGTGTAGAACCTGATGGTGTAGAACCAGGTGGTGTAGAACTGATGGTGTAGAACCTGAGTGTGTAGAACCTTATGGTGTAGAACCAGGTGGTGTAGAACCTGATGGTGTAGAACCTGATGGTGTAGAACCAGGTGGTGTAGAACTAGGTGGTGTAGATCCAAATGGTGTAGAATCTTATGGTGTAGAACCTGAATGGTGGTGTAGAACCTGTGGTGTAGAACTAGTGGTGTAGACCAAATGTGTGTAGAACTATGGTGTAGAACCTATGGTGTAGAACCAGGTGGTGTAGAACTAGTGGTGTAGAACCAATGGTGTAGAATCTTATGGTGTAGAACCAGGTGGTGTAGAACCGGTGTTGTAGAACCAGGTGGTGTAAAACCAGTGGTGTAGAACCTGATGGTGTAGAATCTTATGGTGTAGAACCAGGTGGTGTAGAACCTTATGGTGTAGAACCAATGGTGTAGAATCCATGGTGGTAGAACCAGGTGGTGTAGAACCATGGTGTAGAATCAGGTGTGTAAAACCAGGTGGTGTAGAACCTGATGGTGTAGAACCTTATTGTAGAACCAGGTGGTGTATAACCTGTGGTGTAGAATTATATGGTGTAGAACCAGGTGGTGTAGAACCTAGGTGTGTAGAACCAGGTGGTGTAAACCGGTGGTGTAGAACCTGATGGTGTAGAATCTTATGGTGTAGAACCAGGTGGTGTAGAACCTTGATGGTGTAGAACCAATGGTGTAGAACTTAGGTGTAGAACCGTGGTGTAGAACTTTGTGGTGTAAACCAGGTGGTGTAGAACCTGATGGGTGTAGAACCTTTATGATGTGTAGAACTTAGGGTGCTGGTAGAACCTGATGGTGTAGAACCTATGGTGGTGTAAAACCAGGTGGTGTAGAACCAGGTGGTGTAGAACCTGATGGTGTAGAACCTGATGGTGTAGAACCGGGTGGTGTAGAACCTGATGGTGTAGAACCTGATGGTATAGAACCGGGTGGTGTAGAACCTGATGGTGTAGAACCAGGTGTGTCTCCACCCTCCTGGTTCTACTCAGGTCTCCAGCTGCAGCTTCTGGTTCGTCAGGAATCAAAGCCACTAAATCTGGACGAGTTTCTCTGGTCTCAGACTTTCTGGGCCTGAAATGTTCTGCAGCTGCTGGAAGAACCTCTGAGGAAACGGCTTCATGTGGCTCTGAAGGGTCAGGTCAGGGGTCAGAGGTCAGCCTGATCTCTAGTTTACAGCTGGAACAACTGAAACCGACATTAGATCTATAACTCTAGATCATTGCTCTTTAGTAACTTCAGTTTCTGTTCAGAAAGTTTTGTCTCGTCCACACATTTCTCTGTTCAGTGATGAATGGGGTCAAAGGTCACCTGATGACATAACACAGAGCTGTGTATCGTCTGCGTCGTCATAGTAGCTGATCTTATTTCCTGTTATAACCTGAACCAGTGAGCGCTTATAGATATTGAATCAGAGGATGGAGCCTTGGGGAACCCCACATGTGACCTCTGACCTCTTGAGGTGTTTCCTATTGAAAGAGAAAACTGCGTTCTTCAGGTTGGACTGGAACCAGTTGAGTTCTGGACTGCAGAGTCTGACCCAGTTCTCCATTCGGTTCAGTAACATGATGAGAACCAGAACTAGCTCTATGGTTCTTTCACCATCTGTGTTTATATGGATGTCATTGAACCTTTTGACTAGGCCTGTCTCAGTGCTGCAGTAACCATGGAAACCAGGTTACTGGAAGCGGCTGGTTGAGATTTTTTAGTAATCCTGCAGGTTGGAGATCAGTTGAGATTAATTTAGACCAGAGGTCCTTAACCTTCTTGAGGAACCAAACCCACCAGTTTCTACTGCACCTTCACTGAACCTTCATGATAAATAAAATGATTTCCCCCCTAAATCCAAGACATTGGGTGACCCAACTAGAGTCCAGTTGTTTCACCCCAGATCACCAAGTCTTCTTAAAGGTAGAGTCTCTGAGGACAGACCTTCAAAATACAGTCAGTGTTTTCAGCCAAGTTGATCTGACTGTCCAGGAACGACCCAAAGTATTTAAAATGTTTCACCAGGTTGGACTGGAACCACTTTAAGGTTTAGGTCATTTAATTAGCTCTACATTCTTAAGAGAATGAAAATGAATCATAAATAATAAACATATTCTGATTTAGTAATGTAATGATATTAGCTGTGTTACCTCCCCTCACCACTAGAGGCAGCACCAACCCTGAAAAGATGCGACTAAGCAGGAGATTTAGAAGAACACAGGAAGATACAGTTTGGTAAAAACTGTGAGCTTTGCTGAAGTAAATAAAGACACAAGTTCAAATCCCTGCTGAGAGAGAAGCTCCTCCAACACCCTCTGTCCTCATGTTTCTGTTAGCGAGAGCTAATGTTTATATCAGCTATGCTACGTTAGCTGTTGGGAGCTAAGAGTGGATTTTTATTCTCTCACTCACTCAGTTTGATAATCTGTCTTCAGTCTTAACTTTAACCAGGTTGATCTAGTTTTATGATGTTTCATGGTGACAGACCTGTTCACACATCCTCAGAATCTTCAGATTAAACTGTTTGTGTCTGGACTCCATTTCATTGACCCTTAAATAAATATAAAGTATGTAAACTCCTCATCTACCTCAACACAGGTAAAGTTTCCACTGTATGCAGGTAAATGTGATTACGATTGAATGACAATTGTACAGCAAGGCTTCAACTCCAGTTCATAAGGGTCGGTGTCCTCCAATCTTTAGATGTCTCTTCTTTAACACACCTGAGTCAAATCATGAGGTCAGAGGTCATTAGCACGACTCTGGAGAACTTGACTGTCCTAAGCTACCATTTAATCCAGGTGTGTTGGACCAGGATGTATCTAAATGTTGCAGGACACCAGACATCATGTCTACTGGGGTCTGGAGGATCAGTGTTTTCCTGCAGCAGCTCCATCGGATCAGAAGAGATCAGAAACATCTTGATGCTCCAGAAAGTGAAATAACACCAGAACCAATCCATCAGTCGGCCATTTTGTCCTGTGTAGAGATAAATATGAAATGTTATTTATAAACATAGAAAATCAATAAACTAGAATCGAAAGGCAATTTATTTCATTTAATTTTATTCACATAGTGAATAAAGTAAAAGGCAAATCACAATGTCTCACAAACTATATATACAAATATCAGTCAGCAACATGACTTAGGAATTTGATTGGAACCTTTTGGACAAAACAGAAGCTGTAATAACCACAGACAATTTTTATGAATTAAAGACACAAACTGCAGAGTGAGAGAATAAAAATCCACGTTTAGCTCCCAACAGCTAACGTAGCATAGCTGATATAAACTTTAGCTCCCGCTAACAGAAACATGAGGAGAGCAGAGTATCAAAATACCAGACATATAAAACGTAACCTGGAATCATTTATTTACTCCATGTCTCATTAAAAGTTAAAGTCTGCAGGTTTATCTCCTACTTACTTCAGAGGACAAACCACCTGGACGCTCCGTCTTGCTTCTGGGTTTTCCTGACTATTTTTCCGGCCAGCGAACCATTGCGCCACCCAGTGGTCCTTTTTCAGACCACTTAGTCTCCTGTACCGTTCAAAAACGCACAATATGTCTATAAATAATTTTAGGACATTATAAGGAAGATGTATCGTTTTCCAGCAAACTAACGTATTTGCCACTTCGGCACAGTGAGAAACGTCAGAGGATAAAATCACTAGACTCAGAGCAAAACTCAGATGTCCCAGCTTTAACTAGCATGTAAACGCACCATCTACACACACATCCGGGAGCTTCTCCAGTCTGAGGCGTGAAATGAGTCTCAGAAATAGTTGTGCACTTGGAACCGGATTTGTGTGTAAATGCAGTTTTGTGTGTGTACCAGGTGATTTGTTTGTAGTTTTTCAACATGTATAGGCGTAGAGAAGGTTTATTTTATTTTTAAATTTTACAAATCGAGTGTTACGCACACACAAATCTTTTTGAGACTATTTTCACTCCCATTGGTTCTGACAGAACCAATCAGAGAGCAGCAGCTAAATCAGACCCATCCGGCCAATCAGAGAGCAGCACTGTTCAAAACACTTCAGCTTCACAAACTGTTGAAAAACTTAAGAGCAAAACTCAGAAGAATTAGAACCAAATACATTCTACAGCATCTCAGACACCAGAACCAGAACCAGAACCAGACAGACTCTGAAGAAGAACAGAAACAAGTTTATTATATTCTACCATGAAAACAAAAACCTGATCAATGAGTTAGAAAAAACTGTCATGTTCCTTGGCCCAAACTGAATCAGAACCAGGCCTGGTTCTGTTTGGAGACAGAAACGGGTCCATACCGCCACAACAGAACCAAGGAACCGCTTTAGACTGAAGGACGTTTTCTCATTTCAAAGCAGAAAGCTTAAAACTTAACAGCTGATGCTTTTATTTTGGAATGAAGCTGTTCCTGCACCAAACATAATCTGGAGTCACGTTTGTCCTCAGAGGTCAGAGGTCAGCAGCTTCACATTGGTTACAAACAAAAGGAAAAACAGAAAGTTCTCAGGGAGGGACGTAAACAGACAGTGGGATCAGCCAATCACAGCACAGCATGACCACCGACATCAGAGCAGGATGATGAGGTCGAAGCTGCAAACGTCTGAGGCGGCGATGAAGACGACAGGCTGGAACCGAACCGTCAGTCGGACTTCTTGTCGCTGCTCGCCTGCAGTCAGAGAGCAGGGCAAAGAGTTACATGGGAGTCAGGCTCTCTGTGGTTTAAGGCGGTCCCACCGGTTAATACACGGTATATTTCGGAAATAACTTGCTGGATATTGAAAGTTCCGGTTGTTATGGATACATGGGTAAGTATAAAATCTCACAGGACATTTAAAAAACTACTTACAATTAAAATAAGGAAGATTTATTTAGGCAGACGTTCAAAAATCTGGCGTTAAAGGGTTAAGGCGGCCCCTCCGGTTTAAGGTGGTCCCACCGGTTTAAGGCGGCCCCACCGGTTTAAGGCGGCCCCTCCGGTTTAAGGCGGACCCCTCCGGTTTAAGGCGGCCCCTCCGGTTTAAGGCGGCCCCTCCGGTTTAAGGCGGCCCCTCCGGTTTAAGGCGGCCCCTCCGGTTTAAGGCGGCCCCTGCGGTTTGGCGGCCCCTCCGGTTTAAGGCGGCCCCTCCGGTTTAAGGCGGCCCCTCCGGTTTAAGGCGGCCCCTGCGGTTGGCGGCCCCTCCGGTTTTAAGGCGGCCCCTCGGTAGGCGGCCCCTCCGGTTTAAGGCGGCCCCTCCGGTTTAAGGCGGCCCCTCCGGTTTAAGGCGGCCCCTCCGGTTTAAGGCGGCCCCTACCGGTTTAAGGCGGCCCCTGCGGTTTAAGGCGGCCCCTGCGGTTTAAGGCGGCCCCTCCGGTTTAAGGCGGCCCCTGCGGTTTAGGCGGCCCCCTGCCCGGTTTAAGGCGGCCCCTCCGGTTTAAGGCGGCCCCTCCGGCGGCCCCTGCGGTTTAAGGCGGCCCCTCCGGTTTAAGGCGGCCCCTCCGGTTTAAGGCGGCCCCTCCGGCGGCCCCTGCGGTTTAAGGCGGCCCCTCCGGTTTAAGGCGGCCCCTCCGGTTTAAGGCGGCCCCTCCGGTTTAAGGCGGCCCCTCCGGCGGCCCCTGCGGTTTAAGGCGCCCCACCGGTTTAAGGCGGCCCCTCCGGTTTAAGGCGGCCCCTCGGTTTAAGGCGGCCCCTGCGGTTTAAGGCGGCCCCTCCGGTTTAAGGCGGCCCCTGCGGTTTAAGGCGGCCCCTCCGGTTTAAGGCGCCCCTCCGCGGCCCCTGCGTTTAAGGCGGCCCCTCCGGTTTAAGGCGGCCCCTCCGGCGGCCCCTGCGGTTTAAGGCGGCCCCACCGGTTTAAGGCGGCCCCTGCGGTTTTAAGGCGGCCCCTCCGGTTTAAGGCGGCCCCTGCGGTTTAAGGCGGCCCCTCCGGTTTAAGGCGGCCCCTCCGTTAGGCGGCCCCTGCGGTTTAAGGCGGCCCCTCCGGTTTAAGGCGGCCCCTGCGGTTTAAGGCGGCCCCTCCGGTTTAAGGCGGCCCCTCCTTAGGCGGCCCCTGCGGTTTAAGGCGGCCCCACCGGTTTAAGGCGGCCCCTGCGGTTTAAGGCGGCCCCTCCGGTTTAAGGCGGCCCCTCCGTTTAAGGCGGCCCCTCGGTTTAAGGCGGCCCCTCCGGTTTAAGGCGGCCCCTGCGGTTTAAGGCGGCCCCTCCGGTTTAAGGCGGCCCCTCCGGCGGCCCCCCTGGTTTAAGGCGGCCCCTGCGGTTTAAGGCGGCCCCTCCGGTTTAAGGCGGCCCCTGCGGTTTAAGGCGGCCCCTCCGGTTTAAGGCGGCCCCTGCGGTTTAAGGCGGCCCCTCCGGTTTAAGGCGGCCCCTCCGGCGGCCCCTGCGGTTTAAGGCGGCCCCACCGGTTTAAGGCGGCCCCTGCGGTTTAAGGCGGCCCCTCCGGTTTAAGGCGGCCCCTCCGGTTTAAGGCGGCCCCTGCGGTTTAAGGCGGCCCCTGCGGTTTAAGGCGGCCCCTGCGGTTTAAGGCGGCCCCCCCGGTTTAAGGCGGCCCCTCCGGCGGCCCCTGCGGTTTAAGGCGGCCCCACCGGTTTAAGGCGGCCCCTCCGGTTTAAGGCGGCCCCTGCGGTTTAAGGCGGCCCCTGCGGTTTAAGGCGGCCCCTGCGGTTTAAGGCGGCCCCACCGGTTTAAGGCGGCCCCTCCGGTTTAAGGCGGCCCCTCCGGTTTAAGGCGGCCCCTCCGGTTTAAGGCGGCCCCTGCGGTTTAAGGCGGCCCCTCCGGTTTAAGGCGGCCCCTCCGGCGGCCCCACCGGTTTAAGGCGGCCCCTGCGGTTTAAGGCGGCCCCTCCGGTTTAAGGCGGCCCCTGCGGTTTAAGGCGGCCCCTGCGGTTTAAGGCGGCCCCTGACTGGAGCTCACCTGCAGCTTGCTGTGCTCCTGCAGCAGACGGTCGTACTCCACCGTCAGGTTCTCAGCCTGTTTCCTCATCGCCTCCACGTTGTTCTCTGATTTCTGCAGAGCTGCATCAGAACATCAGAGGTCAGACTCAACCTTAAAGCCTCTTCAGCTCTCATGTGACCTCCTGACCTTTCTTGGTGTCCTGCAGCTGCTCCTTCAGGGTTTTCAGCTCCTCCTTCAGGGCCTTGTTCTCCTCCTGGATTCCCGCTCCTTTCTTTCCCGGCTTCTGGAAGCTCGATTCCAGCCTCACGCAGTTTCTGAGGAAAACATGGGAACCCAAACGTTAAAGTCCCGACTGACCCGAACGTCACACGGTTCAGCCGATTTATCCAGAAACCAGCATCAGCTGCTTCTGACTTCCTGTTACCTCCTGGATTAAACCATGATCTGTTTATGTGGCCGACTCCGCCCACTCAGACCTGCTCTTTGATTGGCTTGTTAAGATGATGTCATCTGGTACCAAACAGACTGGACTGAGTAGCCTAATGTATCTCAGGACTTCCAGCTGTGACCTTTGCCCTCCGGCTGACCTGAACTCCATCTAAGAAGCTGCTTCCACCACGTTTTCTACAGCCAGAATTCAAAACGTTCAGGAATTGGCGTTGATGGAAACCCGGCAGCAGCGGCCGTTCAGAACCAGGCGGTCCGGCTCAGACGACCCGCAGAAGCAGAGGAGGAAGAGCAGCCGTCACCTCCTGCAGCGCCTCGTTCTCCTCCATGAAGTTCTGCGCCGCGGCGCTGGGCCCCTCCGCCTGCTTCCTGAAGGCCTCGTTGGACGCCATGAGGGTGGCCTGCTGGGACAGCAGCGTGGCGAGGCGCCGCAGCAGCCTGCAGCACAACACACACACACACACACACACACACTGTGCTGAAGGCGATGATGATGTCAGAGTGAGTAACAGGAAGGGAGCAGCAGGTCAGGAAGTCGATGCTTCTGATAACTTGACTCATCTGCAGGCGCCGCTGCTCATGATGAGTCTGTAAATTTATGGTCTGTAGTGCAGCAGCTGTGTGGCGTCAGCAGGAGGCGGCCATGTTGTCATGTGACCCACAACACATGCGGCTTGTAAATATCTGCCTGCTGATGCATTCAGGGGCTTTGAGGCAGCTGCAGCTATTTGTGGCAGGTTGCCGCCGGGCCCCCCCCCACGATTCCCCCCCCCCCCCCCCCCCCCCCCCACGATGGGCCCCCCCCACGATGCCCCCCCCCACACGATGCCTTTCCCTCCATCTTGGACCAGCACTGGAACTACTTTCTGCTGTGAGGTTGGAACCTGGCGGCTTCATTCCTCCAAGTCGGGAAACCGATCAGGTCGTTGTGACCAGAAGCAGAGCGACAGAGAAAGAACTTCCTCCGCTCCAAATATGGCCGCCGATGACATCACGGCCCCAAAATACTCCCAGCAGCTGCGCGTCTCCCCCCGACTCCCCCCTGACTCCGGCTGCAGTTGCTGCAACCGGGTGGCTGCCGCACCCTGGTGGTAGGACACATGAACTACAAGCAGCAGCCCAGGTTGATGGTCTGTCTCTTTGTCTCTCTGTGTGTCTCTCTGTGTGTCTCTGTGTGTCTCTGTGTGTCTCTGTGTCTCTGTGTGTCTCTGTGTGTCTCTGTGCGTCTCTGTGTGTCTCTGTGTGTGTCTCTGTGTGTCTCTGTGTGTCTCTCTGTGTCTCTCTGTGTGTGTCTCTGTGTCTCTGTGTGTCTCTGTGTCTCTGTGTGTCTCTGTGTCTCTCTGTGTCTCTGTGTGTCTCTGTCTCTCTCTCTCTGTCTCTGTGTCTCTGTCTCTCTCTCTCTGTCTCTGTGTCTCTGTGTGTGTGTCTCTGTGTGTCTCTGTGTGTCTCTCTGTGTCTCTCTGTGTGTGTCTCTGTGTCTCTGTGTCTCTCTCTGTCTCTGTGTTCTCTGTGTGTCTCTCTGTGTGTCTCTGTGTCTCTGTGTGTCTCTGTTCTCTTCTCTGTTGTGTCTCTGTGTGTCTCTGTGTGTCTCTGTGTCTCTGTGTGTCTCTGTGTGTCTCTCTGTGTGCTCTGGTCTCTCTGTGTGTCTCTGTGTGTCTCTGTGTGTCTCTGTGTCTCTTTCTCTGTGTCTCTTGTGTCTCTGTGTGTCTCTCTCTCTTCTGTCTCTGTGTCTCTGTGTGTCTCTGTGTCTCACAGGAACAGCAGCAGGGCGAAGCCGGCGATGTATTCGTTCCTCTGCGCTCTGAACAGTTTCATGTGAATGTGTTCGATGGCCGTCGGGTTGTTGGTCACGTCCACCTTGTCCGCCAGGCTGTATTTCCTCACCTCGCGAAACGCATCTGGACACAGGCACACACGTTACCATGGCAACAGGCCGACCGGGTCGGCGGCGTTGGGGCCGACGTACCGATGAGCAGGAAGACGAGGATGGCGATGGCCACCATGAACCAGGTGTTCCCGTACAGCGCCACCGTCTGCACCAGCCGGGACTTGAAGATCCGACTCCACCTGAACGCACCAGGAGCAGAACCGGGTCAGAATCCGGTCAGGACTGGGATGAGCCAGATCCTGGTTACCAGCTCAGAGATTCTCAGGGTTTCAGTTTCAGACCAGGACAAACGAACTCAGGGGGCGAATGAAGCCTCGACCAACCAGACAACGCGACTCACCATGACAACGGCACCAAACGGACCCGGAACAACCCGGTTCTGAGCTGCTCAATGGTACCGAAGTCACAATAAATGATCTTCACAGACTGGACTCACCGTCCTCCAGAACCAGAACCATTTCATTAGAGCCACTTTGTCTCTGGAGGCTTCTAGCTGCAGCAGATCTAGATGCAGCAGATCTAGATGCAGCAGATCTAGATGCAGCAGATCTAGATGCAGCAGATCCAGATGCAGCAGATCCAGATGCAGCAGATCTAGATGCTGCAGCAGATCCAGATGCAGCAGATCTAGATCAGCAGATCTAGCTGCAGCAGATCTAGATGCAGCAGATCTAGATGCAGCAGATCCAGATGCAGCAGATCTAGATGCGCAGCAGATCCAGATGCAGCAGATCCAGATGCAGCAGATCTAGATGCTGCAGCAGATCTAGATGCTGCAGCAGATCTAGATGCTGCAGCAGATCTAGATGCTGCAGCAGATCCAGATGCAGCAGATCTAGATGCTGCAGCAGATCCAGATGCAGCAGATCCAGATGATGCAGCAGATCTAGATGCTGCAGCAGATCTAGATGCTGCAGCAGATCTAGTGCAGCAATCTAGATGCAGCAGATCCAGATGCAGCAGATCTAGATGCTGCAGCAGATCCAGATGCAGCAGATCTAGATGCTGCAGCAGATCTAGATGCTGCAGATCTAGATGCTGCAGATCTAGATGCTGCAGCAGATCTAGATGCTGCAGATCTAGATGCTGCAGCAGATCTAGATGCTGCAGCAGATCTAGGTGCAGCAGATCAGATCAGCAGATCCAGATGCAGCAGATCTAGATGCTGCAACAGATCTAGGTGGCAGCAGATCCAGATGCAGCAGATCTAGGTGCAGCAGCAGATCTAGGTGCAGCAGCAGATCTAGATGCTGCAGATCTAGATGCTGCAGATCTAGATGCTGCAGATCTAGATGCTGCAGATCTAGATGCAGCAGGTCTAGATGCTGCAGGTCTAGATGCTGCAGGTCTAGATGCTGCAGGTCTAGATGCTGCTGCAGATCTAGATGCTGCTGCAGATCTAGATGCTGCTGCAGATCTAGATGCTGCTGCAGATCTAGATGCTGCTGCAGATCTAGATGCTGCAGCAGATCTAGATGCTGCAGATCCAGATGCAGCAGATCTAGATGCTGCAACAGATCTAGGTGGTGCAGCAGATCTAGGTGGTGCAGCAGATCTAGGTGGTGCAGCAGATCTTGGTGCAGCAGCAGATCTAGGTGCAGCAGCAGATCTAGGTGCAGCAGATCCAGATGCAGCAGATCTAGGTGCAGCAGCAGATCTAGGTGCAGCAGCAGATCTAGGTGCAGCAGCAGATCTAGATGCTGCAGATCTAGATGCTGCAGATCTAGATGCAGCAGGTCTAGATGCTGCAGGTCTAGATGCTGCAGGTCTAGATGCTGCAGCAGATCTAGATGCTGCAGATCTAGATGCTGCTGCAGATCTAGATGCTGCTGCAGATCTAGATGCTGCTGCAGATCTAGATGCTGCTGCAGATCTAGATGCTGCAGATCCAGATGCAGCAGATCTAGATGCTGCAACAGATCTAGGTGCAGCAGATCTAGATGCTGCAACAGATCTAGGTGGTGCAGCAGATCTAGGTGGTGCAGCAGATCCAGATGCAGCAGATCTAGATGCAGCAGATCCAGATGCAGATCTAGATGCAGCAGATCCAGATGCAGCAGATCTAGGTGCAGCAGATCTAGATGCTGCAACAGATCTAGGTGCAGCAGATCTAGATGCAGCAGATCCAGATGCAGCAGATCCAGATGCAGCAGATCTAGATGCAGCAGATCTAGATGCAGCAATCCAGATGCAGATCTAGATGCAGCAGATCCAGATGCAGCAGATCTAGGTGCAGCAGATCTAGATGCTGCAACAGATCTAGGTGCAGCAGCAGATCTAGGTGCAGCAGCAGATCTAGGTGCAGCAGCAGATCTAGGTGCAGCAGCAGATCTAGGTGCAGCAGCAGATCTAGGTGGCAGCAGATCTAGGTGCAGCAGCAGATCTAGGTGCAGCAGCAGATCTAGGTGCAGCAGCAGATCTAGGTGCAGCAGCAGATCTAGGTGCAGCAGACTAGGAGCAGCACAGATCTAGGTGCAGCAGCAGATCTAGGTGCAGCAGACGATCTAGGTGCAGCAGCAGATCTAGGTGCAGCAGCAGATCTAGGTGCAGCAGACGATCTAGGTGCAGCAGCAGATCTAGGTGCAGCAGATCTAGGGTGCAGCAGATCTAGGTGCAGCAGCAGATCTAGGTGCAGCAGCAGATCTAGGTGCAGCAGCAGATCTAGGTGGCAGCAGCAGATCTAGGTGCAGCAGCAGATCTAGGTGCAGCAGCAGATCTAGGTGCAGCAGACGATCTAGGAGCAGCAGCAGATCTAGGTGCAGCAGCAGATCTAGGTGCAGCAGACGATCTAGGTGCAGCAGCAGATCTAGGTGCAGCAGCAGATCTAGGTGCAGCAGACGATCTAGGTGCAGCAGCAGATCTAGGTGCAGCAGATCTAGGTGGTGCAGCAGATCTAGGTGCAGCAGCAGATCTAGGTGCAGCAGCAGATCTAGGTGCAGCAGCAGATCTAGGTGCAGCAGATCTAGGTGCCTGACCTCTTGGGTGAGATGAAGGGAATGCAGAGCAGCAGGACGAGGAAGACCTCGGCGTAGAGGAAGGTGGCCACGGCCGTCCACTGGAGACTCATCTGGACTCCTGGACCGGAGACAGACAGACCCATCAGAACCACAGCAGAACCGCATCAGTCCAGCTGGTTCAGAACCATCGAACCATCGACCGGAACCGTTACTCATTCAGACCTGAACCTCCAGGTCAAAGGTCGCCCCCAGGTGGAGTGGCCTAGTCAAAGTCTGACCTGAATTCAATCAACTCAGCAGGGCAGAGGGGGTAGGGGGTCAAAGGTCATCCTCTGTGTAAATACTGTAACAGAACAAATCAGAGGCGTCTAGGGTGAATATTTCTTGTGGTTCTGGAGAACAGAACCCAGAATCTGGTTCGGTTCTTCAGGAATGTTCCAGGTCCGGTGGAGGTGTGGCAGCCTGAGGGCTTCCTTCAGCTCCGGAACCAGCTACTAATTCTGGGCTGTTCTCCAGAACCCGGACTGGGTCCCAGAAGCTCTAAACTGGATCCGGCTCCGTCTATTTCCCGAAAACTAAAGTCAACTGTCGAGCGATTCTTTAATCAAGTGACTCCGTCTATTTGCTGGTTCTGGACTCTTGACAATACCGGACCGGACCGGGTAAAATCACCTTCAGCGACTCCGACTCACCTTACAGCACAGAACCGGGACCAGAACCGGGAATCAGAGAGGAAACAAACGGACCGCTGGCTGCTGTGTTAGCCGTTAGCTTAACCTGCTATGTCGAGGACTTCCTGGCACATTTATGCTAGCTCACCCTGGGCGCTGATTGGACAAGCCGAGGCAATGGGCGGGTCATAAAAAAACATAGCAATTAATTTTATTAGCTTGTTTTTAATTAACAAGTTTAATTTAAAATATAAATTAACGTAGATTAAATTAAATTATCTTTTCTCATTAAAACTATGGTTTGGTTCTGGCCCAGTTTAGCGAACTGGATCAGAACCGCTGCTTGTCAGACTTCCCACTAAGACCACGTGTTACCAACAGCTTCCTGTTTGTCGGTTCCTTCAACCACCAGCAGAGGGAGACACTGACTACAGAGAGCATCCAGAGATGAGCTTAACCACAGCGATGTCTCACTCGGACACATAAATCAAAACCCTCATCATGCTGGTCGGACTGGTTCTAGAATCCAGCAGCACCAGTAAAACCATCCAACGCTCTGAACTTTTCAAACTGTTTCAGTTGTTCTCCTCAGCTGATGGTGACGTTAGCAGGTGAGGTCACCTGTCATCATTTTATAATATTTTAATCTTCTGATTTTGCTGTCGTCATGACAAACCAGAGGACTAAACTGATAAATGTGTTCAACCAATAAACCTCTCACCATTTCATCAGGTGTCACAAAATGACCACATTTTAAATCATTTTAGACCACTTTAACTAGAGCTGCCGCCTTTCAGAAATCAAAACGCCGCGTCGTCCTCCTGGGGGGACGTCCGCTGCAGTGATGGACATTATTTTATGGAGGTGTTTTTGTTTTTAAAAAGTGATTCATAGACCAATCGTTCATGTAGAGGTTGGTTAGAGAACCCATTAAAGTGTAAAAAGTATTTGGTCATAACACCTGATTTAATATTCATATCCTCAGACAGCCAAAGTATGAAAGTTATGTGAACATCGTGGTATTATATTACTAAACTATTTACATAAATAAGGAGTTTGGTTTGGAGGCTCGTTCTAGACACATTTACCAGGATAGTCGGTGTGTTTCCATGGCGACACTTAAATAAACCAAATAAATTCATCATCTGACATTAAATGAGCCAAAGAGCCACTTGTGTCTCCAGATCCAGCAGATGGAAAGTCTGATCTCCATACAGCAGCTCAAAGAGCAACACTGTGATTTTTAATTGTTTAATTAAATTGTTAATTTAATTGTTTTATTGTTAAAGTAAAATTGTGAAGGTTAAAAAACCACCAGTGAGTTTTAAGATGAGACATTTATAGTCTAACTTGTTGGGTCCCTGTTGGCCCCCATCTAGATCCGCCCCTGGCTGCAGGTCTGGGTCTGATAATAATACGTTAAATGACCACTGAATTAATAAAATATATCAACATTTCAAAATAAAACCTACAGAAAACCCTAATAAACCTGTAAATGTTTTGATGACTGCCCTGTTTAATCTGGCTCACTCATCCTGCTGACTCAGCTTCTTCATCACTTCTGTCCCATCAAGTTGCCATAGTGACCACATCATCAACTCCAAAACTGAAACAGATCAATTAAATCCTCGTCCGTTAAATTTAACTGATTGATTAGCCGCTGTAATGGACGTCAATCTTAACGAGCCATTAGCTAATTGGCTAGAGCTCCGCTGAGGAGTGTGTGTGTCTGTGTGTTTCCATTCAGACTGATCACTTCAATATTTAGTCATCAAACTAGAAACAGACGGAGCAGGCCGTATACTATACTTATAATATAAAAATATATATATAATAATATATATATATATATTATATATTATGTATATATATATATATAATAAAAAAAATTCCCTTCTCACCCTCTGCGAGTGCTCGCTCTCTCTCTCTCATCCTCTGACCTGATGTTGTTCCTGTTTGGGGGTTTCTGCCCCGATGACCACAGGCACCACTGTGGTCTTCACCTTCCAGGACTTTTCCAGTTCCTCCCTGAGGTCCTGGTATTTCTCCAGTTTCTCCTTTTTCCTGATGTTGTATCACTTGGTATAGCTACATCCACCACAACGGCTTTCCTCTGTTCTTTATCCACCACCACAATGTCCGGTTGGTTCTCCATCACCATCTTGTCTGTCTGGATCTGGATCCCACAGGATCTTAGAAATGTGCTATATATATATATCTATATATATATATATATATATATATATATATATATATATATATATATATAGATCCACACCACCAGGATATACAGCACTGACATTGGGATGTCATTCGGACTAGAAAAGTGTGGTCGGATGGTTACAAAGAGAGGGAAGGTCGTCCGCACAGAAGGGGTCTCACTCCCAGAAGGAACAATAGCAGACATAGAGCACAGTTACAAGTACCTGGGAATACCACAAACAAATGGCAACCTGGATGAGGTCACAAGGAAAGGAGCCACAGCCAAATACCTCCAACGAATAAGGCAAGTCCTGAGAAGCCAGCTCAATGGCAAGAACAAGATCCGTGCAATAAACAGCTATGCCTTACCAGTAATCAGATACCCTGCCGGAATAATCAGCTGGCCAATGGAAGAGATAAAGGCCACGGATGTTAAGACTCGGAAGTTACTATCCATGCATGGAGGGTTCCACCCCAAATCCAGCACCCTGAGACTGTACACAAACCGTAAGGAAGGAGGCAGAGGACTAGTGAGTGTGAGAGCCACTGTCCAGGATGAAACATCCAAGATCCATAAATACATCAAGGACAAAGCCTCAACGGATGATATGCTCAGCGAATGTCTCAGGCAATGGGGAACAGAGGATGAGGGGCTAGAGGTTCCATCATGGGAGAACAAGCCCCTACATGGGATGTACCACCGACAAATAACTGAAGTGGCTGATATCAGGAAATCCTACCAATGGCTGGACAAAGCTGGACTCAAGGACAGCACAGAGGCTCTCATCCTGGCTGCACAGGAACAGGCCCTAAACACCAGAGCAATAGAGGCTCAGATCTACCACACCAGACAAGACCCAAGGTGTAGGTTGTGCAAGGAGGCCCCTGAGACAGTCCAGCACATAACGGCAGGGTGCAAGATGCTGGCAGGGAAAGCGTACATGGAACGACATAACCAGGTGGCGGCATAGTGTACAGGAACATCTGTGCAGAATATGGACTGGAAGCCCCGAGATCGAAGTGGGAAACACCCCCAAAGGTGGTGGAGAATGACCGAGCTAAGATCCTGTGGGACTTCCAGATCCAGACAGACAAGATGGTAATGGCGAACCAACCGGACATTGTGGTGGTGGATAAAGAACAGAGGATAGCCGTTGTGGTGGATGTAGCTATACCAAGTGACTACAACATCAGGAAAAAGGAGCATGAGAAACTGGAGAAATACCAGGGCCTCAGGGAGGAACTGGAAAAGAACTGGAAGACCACAGTGGTGCCTGTGGTCATCGGGGCCCTCGGGGCAGTCACCCCCAAACTGGAGCAGTGGCTAAAACAGATCCCAGGAACAACATCAGACATCTCAGTCCAGAAATGTGCAGCACTAGGCACAGCCAAGATACTGCGCAGAACCCTCAAGCTCCCAGGCCTCTGGTAGAGGACCCGAGTTCAGAGGATGAAAAGAGACCACCCGCAGAGGGTGAGAAGGGAATTTTTTTTATATATATATTATATATATATATATATTATATATATATATATATATATATATATATATATACACACACAGTGGTGGACTACTCAAAATATGTACTTAAGTAAAAGTCAAAGTACCACATTAACATTTATACTCAAGTAAAAGTAAAAAAGTCCTGGCTTTTAAAAATACTTAAGTATTAAAAGTAAAAGTACTTGCTGAATAATACCTATATCATTAATATTATTAAGTGAACTGATCATATTTAATTTTAATACATTAGAAATGTTCAATTTTAATGAACAATGCCACAGATAAAACATGTTTTTATTGTGTTTACTCTCTGTAACATAGTTTAGACTGAGATAGGTGATTCTATGCATCATAATTTCAGGGATGGAAACATCTAGTCTCCTGTATTAAAGCACGAACTTCACTTTTTTGCCACTAGTGGCTTTTATTTAGAAAGAAAACGAACAGAAAGGGTGGACAGGGGAGGACATGGAACCAAGGAGCCACGTAGCAGAGTTGTAGTCAAGACCACCGAACCCGAGACCAAGTCCAGCGCCCCACACTACATGACACAATAAAATTAAGTTTTACCTATCAAAATTGCTTCTCAAATTGATCTGAAAGACCCACATTCCCATAAAACACCTAGATATTAAATACTTAGCGCTGAAATAAAGTTAACCAGTATCAACTCAAACTCTTCTTCATTCTGTTTTGTTCTCATCTCTTTGCCACAATCCGCAGAGGTCTCCTGCCATCCCTCAAAAGATAATGCCCTGGGTGGTTGCCCACATTGCCCGTGTCAGAAACCACAACTGTTTGCACAAGAAGCTACAAACACTGAATAGAAGAAGAGCCGCCATGTTGCAGCCAAGCATGATTTAATGTTACACAATACAGTTTTACTAAGTTGCTCAAAGTCTAAACTGGATTGTTGTGCATTTAAGGTGTAAAGTTGACCTTCGCCCTAACGGCCCCCTGCTGTCCTCTGAACGCTATTTTAACTGCTAAAGTCGTGGCTCTCTGAGCTGCTCCTCTCAGACTGCCAGGATCTCATCGTACTCTCAGTCTTTGATCCTCTGTTGCCAATAAGATGATCGATCAGCCATTGTTGTCATGGAAACCCTCACTGCGCCGCGGATTCCGGCTGCGGGTTTTTCCTCTTCCTGCTCCAAACATAGCGCCGCTTTGGATGTTACCAACCCATGTTTGTTCTTCAGGTAATCCTTTACATACAGAACAGAAACTAATGACGAAGTAAATGCTACCAGCCAAAATTTGCATTAATTTCACGATCTCACTGCTTTTGCCGCTCCTCCGTTCCGCTTCATGGTTACTTGCGCAACTTTACTTGTTTCTCAGCAACAAAATACAGCCCATCGCTATTTATTGAAGATTTTACATGTCCAAACACACAGGAATCTAATGTTTCATTTCGTTTTGTACGTTTGGATTCTCATTCCCTCTCACATAATTGGAAAAGCCGAGGAATGGCGGCGCTTTCTTTTGACAGGGCTTCTCTGTCATTGTCCTAAGTTATGGACCGACTTGCCTCTGCAGGTCAGAAGCTCCTTCACTGTTAAAGTTCGTCTTAAAACCCATTTATTTTACTGGGCTTTTAACTCCAGCAGGATTTAGTCTTAAAGTGTGTTTTTGTTTTTAAACTGTAAGAGTTTTTATTTTATTTTATTATGTTGTGTTTTAATGTCCAGCACTTTGTATCAGCTGTGGTTGTTTTAAAGTGCTTTACAAATAAAGTTGGTTTGGTTTTGGTTTTCTCTGGCATTCGGAAAATATGGTTTATTAATTTTAGCATAACTCCAGTTATACTTGACCTGTTAACACAATTTAAAAACTGGTGTGTAGTTTATAATGTGCACTTTAAGGTCAAGTTGAAAGTGAGACTGAGGGGGCGGAGTCTTGCTGCTACGCCGTAACAAACTAGACATTAAAAAGAGCTATAAGGCTGTGGATCCCTATGGTTTAACGCAGTGGTCCCCAACCGCCGGTCCGTGGACCAATTGGTACCGGGCTGCACAATAAATAATTAAATATTTCCGCTTTATGTGTTATTTAAGTCTGAAGGATCTTTTATTTTGAAAATCCTTTAACCTGATGCTCTCGGTTACTTGCGCACCAACACCGAGCCACAAGCAGCAAAGTGAGTAAAAAACAGATCAGATGTCTTTGGAAACTCTCCTACGGATCACGTGTGCGAACCCCCCCACGCCCTCCTAACCCCTTCTATGTGTAAACATGGCATCTTTCATCTCGACTGACTCTCTGCAGAGTATTTCTGAGTCGATTAGTTTAGCATTTCTGCCGGATTTTCACAAAATATCAGCCACAACATGAACAGGGGAACCAACAAATTCATCATATCATCTTTTCTGGACGACATCAAGGTGTTTGAGCCACGATGCCTCCAACATTATGGTGTTACAGCTAAATGCTACCGGTGATCCTGTCCCTCCACAATTTTTAAAGATATTTTATCTAGCGAAGGACAGCCTGTTCCTGTAATTATAAATAACCGTCTGTCCTCAGGTGGTCCCTGCTGGTTTTAAACATGCAGTAGTGCAGCCACTGCTTAAAAAACCTGGCCTTGATCCGGCTGTTCTGGCTAATTATCGGCCGATTTCAAAGCTGCCTTTTCTTTCTATGGTTTTAGAAAACATTGAGTACTGTCAGCTGAAACAGTTTTTAGATGACAATGGCATTCTGGAGGTTTTCCAGTCAGGTTTTAAAACTCTTCATAGTACAGAATCTGCTTTAATAAGAGATTTTAATGACATCCTTCTTGCATGTGACTCTGGTAACCATGTTGTTCTGATTTTACTTAATTGCTGCCTTTGATACAGTCGACCATGACATTTTAATATTACACCACGTTGTAGGTATTGATGGTACTGTTTGAAACATTGATCTTTTATTTCGACACGATTGGATTTTACTGTAACTCCCTTTACCTGGAGTCAGTCAGTCGCTGCTCAGCTGGTTCAGAAGCTGCTGCACGACTTTTAACAGGAACTGGAAAGGGGGAACATGTGACCTCTGACCTGACCTCACTTCACTGGCTGCCTGTATATTTTAGGATTCAATTTAAAATTCTTATGTTTGTTTTTAAATCACTACATAATCTTTCCCCGGCTGACCTCTGACCTCTGAGCTTCTTCACCCCTACAAACCTTATCGGTCTCTCAGGTACCGAGATCCAGCAGGAAGCTGAGAGGGACAGGAAGCTCAGAGGGACAGGAAGCTGAGAGGGACAGGAAGCTCAGAGGGACAGGAAGCTGAGAGGGACAGGAAGCTAGAGGGACAGGAAGCTCAGAGGGACAGGAAGCTGAGAGGGACAGGAAGCTGAGAGGGACAGGAAGCTCAGAGGGACAGGAAGCTGAGAGGACAGGAAGCTGAGAGGGACAGGAAGCTGAGAGGGACAGGAAGCTGAGAGGGACAGGAAGCTCAGAGGGACAGGGCTTCTCTGTCATTGTCCTAAGTTATGGACCGACTTGCCTCTGCAGGTCAGAGGCTCCTTCACTGTTAAAGTTCGTCTTAAAATCCATTTATTTTATTGGGCTTTTAACTCCAGCAGGATCTAGTTTTAAATTGTATGTTTTTTTAAAACTGTAAGTTTTTATTGTTTATTTTATTATGTTGTGTTTTCATGTACAGCACTTTGTATCAGCTGTGGTTGTTTTAAAGAGCTTTATAAATAAAGTTTGTTTGGTTTGGTATCGAAGTCTTGGCTCCTCTGATGAAACCAGCTCAGTCCAAGTGGTTCTGATACATTCAGTGGTTCAGAGGATCAATTGACCACCAGGTGATCAATGATATCAAAATACCAAACAGCTACTGATGTAGGAGTATTTTCCATGTTGAAGAAAAGCAAAGTTTATGATAAGAGGGAAAATGTTGCGTTGTTTAGCGGCTTTAGCTCAGCCGATGTCTCCGTCCAGGAAGCCACTAAAGCCAAACTGACTCAGTCCAGCTGCAGCTGCAGTGAGGATGAAAAAGGGAGAAATAAACAAACGTTAGCATAACAGGGAATAAATCAAATTTGGTAATTCGCTTTTAACGTGAATTACCACCAACATCCACCAGAATGTTGGTGGTCATTTTTGTATTTTTATTACAATGTATCATTATCAACACATAAGGATGCATTAGTTTTAAAACCAATAAATAAACTTGTATAAATACATTTAGCCAAACACACTTGGCCCCTAAAAGCATCACTTACTTCCTTACTTGACCTCTGACTCAACCTGCTGGTCTCTCCATCCTCATGTTCTGATCGTCTCCAGCAGCTGCAGGAATCAGACCTACAGTCTGTCCTGCTTCAGCTGCTGGTCACTAGATGGAGACACCAATTTAATTTAATATCATAACCCAGCAAAAGACATATAACATCTAATTCAGAATAAAAGTAAGAGACACACACATCAAATAATAAAACACAGACTATGAATATCCTCCTTCAGCCTGTGACCGACCTGCTTAGTTTTACATTTTACATCTAGAAGAAAATCTATATTTAAGAGTTTCCCCTCATCGACACACTGACTATGTTCTTGGTAAATAAATAATCCACAGTAACTTGACGTGGTGCAGATTAACGTGGACCTGATAACATTGGAGCAACGATCTGCTGTTTTCCACTTTAGCTTCAATGCTAGTTAATACACACACACACACACACACACACACACACACACACACACCACACGGAGGATTACATAACAGGTTTTAACACATATTTCCTCCTGATATATTTGGTATTGTTAAGAAAATAAAATTAAAATAAGCTAGTTGTAAAAACTTAACCATATCTTCAATATTAGATAAAATTAATGTTTCAAATAAGGAAATTCACTTCAAATTATATCCATGGTTCAATTAGCATAATCTCGTATGTAGGGTATTTCTATTGAATCACAGGGTAGGGTTAGTTTTAGTTTTCATCAGTTCAGGTCCAGTTTGAGAACTTTATCATTTAGCATGAACTAAACTCTGGTTGCCGCCTGCAGGTTGACCATCGGCTGATGTTGCTCCTCAGGTCAACCTGAGCGAACGCTGCTGACCTGCAGCCGGAATCACCGACAGAACAATCCGTCTGATCCAGAGGCGCTCCGGAGTCGGACTAAAATAATCTGGGCTCACAAACATCAGCAGAAAATAAAATATGCTGATTCAGCACAAAATGTGTGTGAGAGCAGCAAAGATGGGGAATCGCATGACTCAGCACTTCTCATCGTTTATGATTAACAGTTAATTTGGGAGAGTGGCGGAGTGTGTCTCTGTCTCTGTGGTGTCTCTGTCTCTGTGTGTCTCTGTCTCTGTGTCTCTGTCTCTGTGTGTCTCTGTCTCCTCGTGTGTCTCTGTATGTGTTCACACATCTGTCTTTGTGGCTCCGTGACATTCAGTCTCATGATGTCGGATCGTCATTCAAAGCAGTGAATCAAATCTGAGATCTGGAGATTTAAGAAGCTCCAACAACCTGATGCCTCTGATCCCTTCAGGACACCAAGGTGTCCCAAAGAAGCCCTGTCCCCCTGGTCCCCCTGGTCCCCCCTGGTCTCCTGGTCCTCCTGGTCCCCTGGTCCTCCTGGTCTTCCTGGTCCTCCTGGTCCCCTGGTCCCCTGGTCCCCCTGGTCCTCCCTGGTCTTCCTGGTCTTCCTGGTCCTCCTGGTCCTCCTGGTCCTCCTGGTCCCCTGGTCCTCCTGGTCCCCCTGGTCCTCCTGGTCCCCTGGTCCCCCTGGTCCTCCTGGTCCTCCTGGTCCTCCTGGTCCCCCTGGTCCTCCTGGTCCCCCTGGTCATCCTGTTCCCCCTGGTCCCCCTGGTCTTCCTGGTCTTCCTGGTCCTCCTGGTCCCCTGGTCCCCCTGGTCATCCTGGTCCCCCTGGTCTTCCTGGTCCTACATGAGCAGAGCATCAGCAGGACGACGCTGTAAAACTCACATCAGGAAACAACTCACCTTAAACAGGAAACTGAAATGTGTCGTCGGATAAAAGTTCGCTGGAGTCAAAGCATAGCTTCAAGAAAACGACGGATCAGTAGCAGAAATAAATCCGGAAGGTTCTGGATGTTCCACCGGGTCAGAACCATCATCACCCTGAGCTGAATATTCTGGAGAAAATCTGGAAAAACTGTTTAAACTGTGAAGGCATCAGAACTACAACTGGATCAGGTAAAGTCCAGGGTTCTGTGATCCGGTTCGACCGACTGCGGGTTCTGGTGAACAGAAGGTCCAAACAGGACCGGTTCTCAACTGCAGACCAAAAACTGTCTCGATGCGCTGGTTCAGTTCTTCTGCCAGAACCGGTCCTGGCTAGTTAGTGGACAGCGTTGGTCTCCATTAACTAGCCAGAGCGAAGTCATGTGATCTCCACAGAAACGACCAGACAAGTTTCCTTCTTTACATTTAGTGAAATCACACAAATATACAAACTGAGCAAAAGGCAATGATAGAAAAACAGACGGCGGCCATTTTGAGGCAAAACCACAAGAAAAACAAGGCAATGGCGAATGGAACCAAATATGGACCCGACTACTTCCTGGTCTTTCTGCGACGGATGTCCTGATGGTGGCGCTGTGACCCGCAGGCGGCCAATCAGGAGCTAGAACCACATCACCTGATCAATGGCATCACAGCAGCCGGGTCAGCTGGCTGAAACAGGAGAGGAGGAGCGTCTGATCTCGGAGTTCACCTGAGGGACATCGACCAATCACAGCAGAGGAGGGGGCGGAGCCTGAAAGCTACCCTCCCCTGACCCGAGACACCAGGTCCGGTCTGCTCAGGTGTTCGGATCCCCTCTGCTGCCTCCGCCCTCTTCGCCAGGACGAAGAGTCCAGAGCGGTTCTGGACATGATGGCGGTCCGTCCCCCAGGTGGGACACGTTCCCGTCCTCCCATAATAAATAAAGTCCATCACAAAAATAAATAAAATAATAAATATCCCACCACCGAGTGTCTGTGTGACTCGGGTCGGGTCTAATTCCTGGAGTCTGGGCCAGGAGACGCCCCGGTTCCGATCCGGTTCCTGTTGTAGACTCCAGGAATTAGACCCGACCCTCCCACATAGGAATCCCAGCGAATCACTGATCTGCTTTGAAATCTGTTTCTGAAAAGAGGCTCATGATTGGTTACTCGTTACCAAGGAGACGGACCGTTTCCTTCATGAAGCTCAGAGGAAGATCTGAGAAGCTGCTTCCATCCATCCGTTCGTCCTCCAACCAGCTGGTTTAGGTGGAGAAGAACAGGAAGTGGGAGGAGCTCCAGATCTGATCCGTGATTGGCTGCTCAGACACCCGGTGGGGGGCGAACAGTGGTGCTGGTACGCTAGTGGCTTCAGAGCCCGAGCTGTGCTACCGACAACGCAGAACCCGCCCTCCATCTGGTCCTTTTGGGCTTCAGACGAGCTGAAACATCTCACACCAAGCACCTGGAGGTCAGAGGTCATCCAGAGGTCACCGGCTCCACCTGGTGCAGCTGCTGTTCCCAACCCAACCACCAGGGGGCAGCAGCTGCTGCAAACAAACCTAAACTCATAATTAATTAAACGTTAATTTAAATTTTCATCTCTTTTCCCCAAACGTCGGTTCTGAAACTCGACCTGAAGGAAGTCCACTGGGTTTCTGGACCCGAGTGGAAACGGTTCAACTGGAACAGAACCGGAACCAGATTCTGGTAGAACCTGACATCGGAGAGCAAGCGGACCTCTGAGCCGACCAGAACCAGCGCTGATGTGTAAATGTTCCAGAGCCCAGATGAAGCGTCTCCATCAGGCGGTCCAAACCCGGTTCCCGGACCGAGCCATTAAACCTGCTGAGCTCCGGTTCTGCTCGTTAAAAAAGTACCAAAAAGCCCGTTTGGATCTGTAGAGCAGGATTGTTGTGGCTCGGTCCGGGCCGGTCTGCAGGGTTCTGGGCCTGTCAGTACCATCAGACTCAGATGTTCCGCTTTATACAAGTTCTGGTCCGTAAAGCCCAAAAGGTTCTGATTACATTAGAACATTTTTTAGATTTTATCATTTGAGCTTCATTTTTTTCTTCTTTACAATTATGGCCACAAGTCTCAAAAGTTCTAGGAATCCGGCCCGGTTCAGCTCCACTCTCTTGGTTCTGGACCGGATTTGGTCCGAGTCCGGTCCAGTCCTGAGGAAGTTCTGGTCGGGTTTTTGCATGGCACTAGGTTTGTAGCTCTGCACAGTATTTCCCCATCGGAGCCGGCCAGATCGGGTCCAGATCAAAGATGGTTCTGGTTCTGACCCGGACAGCGCCGCTGTGCTGGAATGTATTCAGAGGTTCTGTCCACAGTCTGGTTGGTCAGGCAGTGCGTCCTCCAGCGGACTGACCAATGAGGAGCTGGGGGCGGGGCCGGGGGGTCCGATCGGATCAGAACCGACACCTGATGTTCGTTTAGGCTCCGCCTCCTTCATTAAAGCTTCAGACTGTCCAGAATCCGATACTTGTTCTGGATCAGAACCGGATCTCTGTGAGGTCCAGATGGTTCTGCTGTAGAATCTGTTAAGGTCCGTCTGGCTCCACGAGTCTCAGGAAAGGTTCTGGGTCCAATCAATCCATCTGACCAATAAATCAATTGACGGGTAATTCGGTCCGGTCCGGTCCGGCTGTTCAGCAGAACCTCAGGCCCCCCCAGAGCCCGGCCCCATCGGTCCGGCGCCGACTCTCAGCTGCTGCCGGACATCAGGCTGATGGCCTGGTCCAGTTTGTGTCTCAGCTTGTGTTTCCGACAGTAACCGTCCCGGTCCAACGCCGTCAGGATCTGGGGGGACAGAGAGACGGAGAGACGGAGAGACAGAGAGACAGAGAGATGGAGGGACAGAGAGACGGGAGTTATTCTGTTATCCATCCATAATTGAATATTGAAAACCAAATTTAGCAAAGTTTCCCCAGGTTTTCATCTTCCCAGCATCGTCTGGCCTCAGTCTGGACCGTCTGCTGATGGGTCCCCCATGGTGGACCGTCTGCTGATGGGTCCCCCATGGTGGACCGTCTGCTGCTGATGGGTCCAACATGGTGGACCGACCGTCTGCTGATGGGTCCAACATGGTGGACCGACCGTCTGCTGATGGGTCCCCCATGGGTCTGTCTGCATGGGAAAGCTGTGAAACGGCAACAGAACAGCCTCACCTCTTCCTTGTACTTGTTGATGTAGAAGTAGAGCTCATTGAGCGCGCTCAGTGTGTTGAACTCGTTGCCATGGAGACGGGACTGCTCCACCAGGTAGGCGTCCATGTCCTGGTCGCTGATGCTGGGCATCTTGGAGATGTCCCTGTAGTACCTTCATGACAGACGGACAGTGAGACACCAGCTTCTGGTTCTGGAGGATTTGTGGACCAATCGTATGACGGGTCTGTTCTGACTCTCTGAAAGTAACTGAATTTCTTATAAGCCACATTTTCCAAAGAAACCTAGAAAAACCCAACAACGGGAGCAAATGAGCAGCTTCCAGCTGTCGGACCACTAAGGAGTGAGATCAGAAACGCGTCTCAAGGTGGACACTTTTCCCTGTCCTGCCTCCCCCATCTCTGCTGCTTTTGCTCTTCTCTGTGCATGTCCTCCAAACTGTAAATTATGGGTCTGGTCAACTGAGGCCTCATGCAGAAAACGCTGTGCAGTTTTCACACTAAACCTTGGAGATCAGAGAAATGTAGAAAAGTTCGGCGCCCAAAACAAAATGGCTGCATGAAGGTGGAGGCAGCACCTTTCCTCTGCTGATTTACAGCAGCTGCTGCTCCGCCTGTCGCCTCCATCAATACATGGAAATGAGTGAAAATACCCAGAAGTCTGTCGGGGTGTTTTCACTGTTTGAAGCAGGTTAAGTATTTATAATAATATATTTTATATAAAAGGTGCTTTGAGGACTGATAAGGTCACCTCACAAAATAAAAATACATTTTAAAGAAACAAACATCCACATTTTAAAAATAGAGATTCTGAATGAACAGCAGCAGAGCAATCAGCTGGATTTAGAGACAGAGACAGACAGAGAGTCTCTGGGGGGAAAGTGGACATTAAAGTCCAGGTGTCCAAACGTTTTGAAGCTTCTCTCAGCCGCCTGAGATTCACCTCAAGACACAAAGACAGAAAAATGCAAATTAAACTCTTGACTCATTTTAATGTGAATAAATATTATTTACAGCAAGAGACCGAAAACCTGAGGAGGGTCATTGGTTACTGGTTACTGCTTACTGGTCACTGGTCACTGGTTACTGGTCACTGGTTTCTGGTTACTGGTTTCTGGTTACGGGTTTCGGGTTACGGGTTTCGGGTTACTGGTCTCTGGTTACTGGTCACTGGTTACTGGTTTCTGGTCTCTGGTTACTGGTCTCTGGTCACTGGTTACTGGTTTCTGGTTACTGGTCACTGGTTTCTGGTCACTGGTTTCTGGTCACTGGTTACTGGTCGCTGGTTTCTGGTCGCTGGGTACTGGTTACTGGTCTCTGGTTACTGGTCTCTGGTTACTGGTCTCTGGTCACTGGTTTCTGGTTACTGGTCACTGGTTACTGGTTTCTGGTCACTGGTTTCTGGTCACTGGTTACTGGTCTCTGGTTACTGGTCTCTGGTCACTGGTTTCTGGTTACTGGTCACTGGTTACTGGTTTCTGGTTACTGGTCACTGGTTACTGGTTTCTGGTTACTGGTCACTGGTTACTGGTTTCTGGTCACTGGTTTCTGGTCACTGGCTACTGGTTTCTGGTCACTGGTTTCTGGTCACTTGTTTCTGGTTACGGGTTTCTGGTTACTGGTTTCGGGTTACTGGTCTCTGGTTACTGGTTTCTGGTTACTGGTCTCTGGTTACTGGTCACTGGTTACTGGTTACTGGTCACCGGTTTCTGGTCACTGGTCTCTGGTTACTGGTTTCTGGTTACTGGTTTCTGGTCACTGATCTCTGGTTACTGGTAACTGGTCCTCTGGTTACTGGTCTCTGGTTACTGGTTTCTGATTACTGGTTTCTGGTCACTGGTTTCTGGTCACTGGTTACTGGTTTCTGGTTACTGGTCTCTTTTTTTCTGGTTACTGGTTTCTGGTTACTGGTTTCTGGTTACTGGTTTTTGGTTACTCATTTCTGGTTACTGGTTACTGGTTACTGGTTTCTGGTTTCTGGTTACTGGTTTCTGGTTACTGGTTTTTGGTTACTCATTTCTGGTTACTGGTTTCTGGTTACTGGTTTTTGGTTACTCATTTCTGGTTACTGGTTTCTGGTTTCTGGTTACTGGTTTCTCAGTCAGAAGCTGGTTGCTAACCAGCAGGTGTCAGTCAGTCCTGTTGGATCTGACATTTGGTTTGATGACCTCAGTGTGAGAAACTAGACCGACAGGAGGAACCAAAAAGCCCAGTAAAGGTAAATCTTCTAAAGTCAGGATATAATAACTTTAATTTCACACATTTATTGCGGTAGAGATTATTTTAAAAACATGCAGCTGTTACGATATCAGGTTTCCAGGCTTGATATTTATTTCTGGATTATTAATAATCCTCTCATGATTGAGTAGCTAATTTAAAGTCCTGCTCTGATCTCCGTCGCCTTTTTTCCTTACTTTTTGGTCAATGGAACTGAAACGCACCTTGTTGAAACAATAATTACTGAGATGATTAATTTTAATGTTTTTTTATTATTATTCTTTATTGAGATGTTAGGCTCTGCGTCCTGCTGAGATCGACGTGTTGCAGCTCTAAATATTAGAATCATGTGTACAAGTTGTACATTTACAGCTGGTGGCTCCACTGGCTGCAGCTGGACCGGTACCGGTACCGGTACCACCATCATCATTTCCCAGCAGATCAGTTCTCCCTCTGACAATGTTCTCCATCTTATACCCGATCACCTTAAAAATAATCAAACCTGTTGATTACACTCTTATAGATGCGACTTGTGCATAAAATACGGCGCCACACGTTTCTTGTGCACACGGCGCTTTATGCATGAGGCCCCTGGTCTTTCAGCACAGTTGACCAAATTTTCTGGAGAAGAACCGGCCCAAGCAGAGCCGCCTGGTCCGATGGGCCCCATGCAGCTGGAAGCAGCGAGGACCGGGTGTTTGTCCAGCAGGACTGTTATTCTGGCTGGAACCCGTCCACCTGCCTCATGGTGTCTGTTTGCTCTTTGGATGGGCTCCTCTCAGACATACTTGATTCTTTGTATAATAATAAAGACTTATTGTGAAAGTAAAGCCGTACACAGACAATGTTGTTTCAATAAAGAAGAAACTAAACGTGACCAAGGTAGCAGGTTTTCTACCTCTCCACCCAGCTTTTGTAGTTGGGGATGTCTTTAGCATAGAGCAGCTTGTTGGACGGCGAGTCTTTGCCGAGCCGATGTTCGGACGTCGAGCACGAATCCATGAAGGTCTGCGCCACCACCGACAGGCAGGCGTCTGTGATGCTGCTCTTGTGGATGTCGAAGACGAACTGTGGATTCTTAATGACGTTGACCCAGAACCTGAGAGGAAGGCTGCACAGCGAACACAGAGGCTGACTCACACGGATCCCAGGAAGATGTCCAGGGACAAAATTCATGGGTTCTTGGCTCACCAGTTGCTCTTCCAGGTGTGCCGCACATCTGGGTCGGTGATTGACCGTTTGTCTGCCTGCTCGTCCAAAAAGTCGAACATGTATTTAATCGCCAAGGGCAGTGCAGAGCCACGATGGGCCGTGCTGAACACCGTCTCAAAAAGGTCGTCCACAAACTTCTGCAGCGTCCCCTGGTGGCGGAAGGACCAATGTATAATTAAAGAGGCAGAACAATGATGAAATATTTGACATCAAAAGTTGAAATTAGAGATGTGCCGATCAGGTTTGTGACATTGTTTTGCTAACTTATCTTCCACCGGAGCTTTGGATGGTCATTGCAGCTCATGTTACCGAACAGTGCGGTACCTACCGCAGCCACTAGGGGGCAGTTTATTTTTTAATCTGCATTTTTGTCCATACAAGGAAGACTTCTACATACATTATCAAATATACTGTAAAAAAATCACAACTTTATAACGAATGTGTATGTTTTTGTTAATATAATCATATAAAATCATTATTAAAAAAAATCAGTTGCACTTAGGGGGCCCCCTGGTGACTGAAAGGAGCCGCTTAGTTTGCTTATGCTTTGGGCCGGGCTGGATACAGGTGATCAGTTCATGTGATCGGTGATCACCAATCATACATTTTTTCACAGAAATTGGCCAATTATGATTGGTGGCCGATCGATCGGCACACCTCTAGTCGAAATATGTCTAACAGACCAAGAAAAAATATAAAAATGAACACAGACACCGGGGCATTTTTTGTGTTTTGGTGGGTTTTTAGCAAAGCTTCTATGTCTCCAGAAACTAGAGGAGAACCATCTGTTGTTTTAAATAACGACAGCATCAACTAAGTAAATCAAATCTGAGTTCTAAAAGACAAATCAGATGAAGCATCTACAGCCTGCAGAGTGATCAACAGTCGGACGACAGTCTCTTCTTCTACTGAACTGGAGCATCTCAGGTGGATCCGGAGCCACAACCAGCCCAAATAATCTCTGGAGATTCCTGGGTCTGACTCGCTCCAGTGGGACCAAAGACTCCACTGCATGTCTTTGCCAAAACTTTCCGACTGTGTGGCATAGATTCCTTAAAACAGCCAAAAGCTCTTCTCTAATCCTCACGCTGGATCTTACACAAACTCTGATGATCATGTCTTATCCTCCTGAGACCAACCCATAGACTTATGTCTATTATAAGCAGTTGTCTTAAGGCGGTACCTTGGTGGCCAGCGCTAGTCCTGTGCAGCATCTTCTAAGCTATGGGCAGCAGTCTGTTACGCTTGGTGGCCAGCAGTCTGCTTAAGGCGGTACATCTTGGTGGCCAGCAGTCTGTCTTAAGGCGGTACCTTGGTGGCCAGCAGTCTGCTTAAGGCGGTACTTGGTGGCCAGCAGTCTGTCTTAAGGCGGTACTCCAGCAGTCTGTCTTAAGGCGGTAACCGGGTCAGATCTGTCTTAAGGCGGTACCTTGGTGGCCAGCAGTCTGCTTAAGGCTCGATTGTTTAACCCTTGGTGGCCAGCAGTCTGTCGGTAAAGGCTAGGGTACCTTGGTGGCCAGCAGTCTGTCTTAAGGCGTACCGGTCTTCTTGGCGGCCAGCAGTTTGTCTTAAGGCGGTACCTTGGTGGCCAGCAGTCTGTCTTAAGGCGGTAACCAGCAGTCTGTCTTAAGGCAGGTACCTTGGTGGCCAGCAGTTTGTCTTAAGGCGGTAACTCCAGCAGTCTGTCTTAAGGCGGAAATCCAGCAGTCTGTCTTAAGGCGGTAACCAGCAGTCTGTCTTAAGGCGGTAACCAGCAGTTTGTCTTAAGGCGGTACCTTGGTGGCCAGCAGTCTGTCTTAAGGCGGTACCTTGGTGGCCAGCAGTTTGTCTTAAGGCAGTACCTTGGTGGCCAGCAGTTTGTCTTAAGGCGGTACCTTGGTGGCCAGCAGTCTGTCTTAAGGCGGTAACCAGCAGTCTGTCTTAAGGCGGTACCTTGGTGGCCAGCAGTCTGTCTTAAGGCGGTAACCAGCAGTCTGTCTTAAGGCGGTACCTTGGTGGCCAGCAGTCTGGTCAGGTAGATCTCAGAGACCATCTTGCTGCCTCGGTCTCCTTCTCTCTGGTCGCTGTGTTCGTGGTTCTTCACCAAATGCCAAAGTTTAGTTCCTGCAAACAGACAATGGTGGAGCGTCACCAGAACCGGATCTCTGCTGAGTCGGACCCCAGGTCTGCTCCAGGATGATCTCGGATGGTTCTGCAGTACCTGTCTCCTGGTCTGGGGTGATCATTGGAGCTCTGGACCTCAGGCTGTCGGGACTGCTGGACGTCCGCAGTAAAGACTCTGATGAGGACCAAAACATTCATGGTGACATAAACAATCAGTCTGGAAGCATCCAGCTGGTTTTTAGACTGATAAGGTAGAAGTCCTGGATCTGGACCCGGTAGCTGGAGCCGGTCCGGCTCACCGTATCTGCTGAGGGATCTGGTGAAGGTGAAGGAGTTGGCGATGTTGTAGGCAGAAACCTGCTTCTGGACCAGCGCCACCAGGGAGCCGTCTGTTACCTAGCAACCAGAACCACACATCAGAACCGCTTCACCGGCCCGTTTCCACCAACAACATTCTGTGAGCAAGAACCGGACCTGATATGGACCCGGTTCTCAGTACTATCCTCTGACCCGGTTCTGGTGGGCCTGGTTCCGTACCTGGTAGTGAGCCAATGTGTTCAGCCTTTTCCAGTCGCTCTCTATCTTGGTCGTCACGTCTTCGTCCTGTAGGATGATCCGGGTCAGTCGGCCCTGCCGCCACTCTGAGAACACAGAACCGTTAACAGAACGGGTCAGAACAGACGGAGCCACCAGAACCAGGAAGCGTGCGGTGCGGTACCGAGGTCCATGTCGTCGGCCTGCGGCCGCTGGGAGAACGGGATTCCTTTGTAGACGGCGTCCAGCAGCTTGTCTTTGACCTGGGTCACCGTGTCGCAGTTCAGAACCTTCACCGGTACCTCGGTTCCGGCTTCGCCCTCCGGAGGGATGCACATCAGCGTCTGAGGGAGAGACGCTCCGTTTCTACAAAACTCCGGCTCCAGAACCAGCAGCAGAACATCTCTGGATCTCTGCTGCTGCCTGGAAACTCTAAAGGTCCAGTTAAGGAGCCCAGTGGGAACCCAGCCTGAAGTCTGACCCGGTTCTGACCCAGATCTGGGATCAGCAACCAGAGAGGACTGGGTTCTGGTTGAAGGCTCAGATTGGGCTCTGAAACCAGACTGTCGGGTCAGAACCAGTGACGGGATCACTGGGAGTCATGCTACATTTCAGAGTAATGTGTTCAGGTTCTGATTGGGCCGACAGACCATCGAAGGTTCTGCACCAGGCAGACCCGTCTATCTGGACGTTGAATTTTCCCAGGATTCATTGCGATAAATTATAATATGCTAAAGGGAAAATCCTGTCAGCTGGAAAACGATTTAAATATCCAAAATACATCAACTGGGAACGGAACCAGGACAACCGGACCCTGACTCTACCGAGAGAACCGACCCGTGACCTGCCGGGCCCGTTAGCTCGGTTCTGACAACCCGTTTACTTTTGTGAGCTCCTGGCAAATTCTGGATCGGTTCTGTACGGGTTCTACGTGAATCCAGAAGCACTGAACCTTCAGTCTGCTCCCGATCCTAATGGGAAGCCCGTTGCTATGGAAACGTCTCAAAGGTTCGGTTCTGAAAGGTGGACCCTCGGCTCCAGAACCTTTACCAGCTGCTTGTAGTCGATCTGCTGCCGGATCAGCTTGTCTTCGCTCAGAGAGTAACGCGCCTCTCCGGTGATGGCGTCGATCGGACCTTTCTCCATCTGCTGCTTGATGGCGCAGTAGAGCATGAAGAGCGGCTCCCCGGCGCACTCCTGGGGGCGGGGGGGGGGGAGAACAGGGGGGGACGGGGGAGGAACAGGGGGGACAGGCCCATCAGCTCCAACGCTCCTCCACAGCTGGGATCTGATTGGCCGGCAGCCCGGGGGGCGGGCTTACCTTCAGGAAGCGATGCAGCAGGAAGGTGAACCAGTTGGTCAGCATCTTCTCAGCAACAGACTCTGTTCTAAACAGACAGAGGTCAAAGGTCACCTAGGACCTTTGACCTCTTGGTGTGGTGCTGTGGGTGCCGACCGACCTCCTGAGGAGCAGCTTGGGGTGGTTCCGATTCTCCAGGTTCTTCTCTATCAGATCCGCCAGCAGCTGCTTCAGCACCACCGTGGCGTATTCCATCCGACCCTGAGGAGACAGGTTGGAGGTCACAGGTCAGAGTCACAGTCTGGGATTGGGCTAGGTACGGTGTCCCTCAGGGTTCTGTGCTCGGTCCTCTGACTACTTCTTGATGGTCTCGGTTGTTGACGATTCAGGATTTTATTTCAAGACCACAACTGTGGAAGTATCACTGAACTGGCGCCATATTGTCCAGGTTATTTGTTAAAATCTTGGTTTTCACTGGATGCAAAACATACCGATTAAAATCCAATCAATAAAGCGACTTACTAACTACGTGTTTGTGTTTCCGTCCCTTTAACTCTTCAGCTCTGAGACATGCGCAGTTTGTCTCGGCGGGAGAAGACGTCCGTCTAATCGTCATAATAAAGTTCCCTACATGAATCTTTGTAAATCGTGACGACATGAATCAAGCAGCGCTTCGCCTCCAGAGACGGTGGGACAACGTCCCTCGTTTGTTGTCTCTCAAAAAAGAAGCTCAGAGAAAGTTTGGCTCTGTGAGGCGATGCTAGCTAAGCTAGCTGTACAGGGACAGTATGTCACTTCCTGCACAGGGACAGTATGTCACTTCCTGCGCTTGTAGTTGGCTGAGTGCTGCACATGTGTGACGATGCCGTGACAAAGTGTGTAATATAGTGAACGACCCGGTTCTTCTGAACGGCTCCTCACTGTCCATCACTGGAGTCTGACTGAGAGCCGTTCGTCATGGCGATGCTCTGCTCCACTGCAGTCGCTCTCATTATTCTGTTTTATTAAATATATCCATCCATTTCCCAACACCTGGTCCTTAGTGGGTCAGGAGGAGCTGCTGCCTCTCCAGCCAACATTCCAGGCGAGAGGCGGGGTCACCTGGACAGGTCACCAGTCTGTCGCATTATTAAATATATATTTATTTAATCATTGAATAAATAAAAGAAGGTAAGATCCCACAGAGTTCAGTGCTGCCTGGTTTCATGCAGGAGGAGACAGAGAGACAACAGCCACATTATTTCTTGCTAGTTGCTCCTCGTCATGGTTGACTGTAAACTGTTGCCACGGTTGCTGTGTTTAATGATTCAGACAGTGGTGGTTTCTGACAGGGGCCACATGGGCAACCACCCAGGGTGTTATCTTGTTAGGGGCAACATGAGACCTCTGCAGATTGTGGCACAGAGATGGAAGCAAAGCAGAAGAAAGAAGAGTTTGAATGGATATTTATTATTTATTTCCCGGGCCTTTCGGGTCGGTACCTGCAGAGCGGCCATCAGCAGGGAGGCGACGTTCCCTCGGTCCCGCATGGAGAAGGACCTCTGGGCCTCCAGCGTGTGGATGAAGCTGAGCAGGAACATCTTGTTGTTGAGCAGCTGGCTGAAGAGACGCAGAGCTTTCTCCACGTTGGCAGGAGACTGCAGGGAGAGAGGAGCGTTACGGCCGGGTTCTGGGCGGGACCGTCTGGGTCCGAGGCTCGGTGGCAGTGCGGGTTTGGGCCGAACCGGCGGTGGTACGTACGTCGAGCTCCTTGAGCACCGGGTGCTCCTCTATGCCGGGGAACATGACCCTCATGGTGTAGGTCCGATACTCCAGGAAGGGGATCTTGACTCCGTCCATGTCGTTGGTCAGTTCCTGGATGTCGGTCTGCAGCTCGGCGAAGGCTGCAGGACGGACAGGAAGTTATGTTCACCAGAGGACAGAGGGCGATGAGGCCAAGTCACCACCCACCTTCTTTGCACTCTAGCGCCACCCGGCTCTCCAAGTTGTCCATCTGCAGCTGCAGGCGCTTCAGCGTCCGGTCGGCGTCTCGGGTTTTCCTCTTGTAGGCGATGAGCACGGCGATGATGGCGATGAGCAGGACGCCGCCGCCCGCGCCGATGCCGATGATGGCGGGCAGCGTCAGCGTGTTGTCGGAGTAAATGTGGAGAATCCCCGGGAAGTACTCCAGGCCGCCCACCTGGATCTACAGCAGGAGAGGCAGGTTAGGGTCAAGGGTCATGTGACCAGAGGTTTGGCCATAAAAAAAGGCCTTTAATTCATTTTATGGAAATATTTAAATACATGTTTTCTCTTTTTATTGGCTCTAGTGGCCTTTGTTTGATAGTGAACTGAAAGACGGGGAAGACATTCCCAGACGGGAATCGAACCAGCGACTGAGGCCTCCATATGTTAAATATGCTGAGTATTTAATAAAGTATTAATAATATATATTGATGAATATGTACATGTATATATTGCCATATGATATGCATACATGCATATATAATGCATTACATTTATGTTATTATTACTATTATTGTACCCAAAAGTACATTTCTTTGTTATGTTACGTATATTATCAACTAATAACTGGGGAAAAAAATCACTCGTGCAATAATGAGACGAAAAGAAACAAGATTTAAAACAATAAGTAGAACAAAATATAAACATGCTGTTTGCTTTAATTTCATTAAATTCTGTTTGGATAAAAACTGTAACATAAATATTCATATAATTAATGGCTTATGAAAGATTGACAGAGTTTTACAGTTTATAAAACACACACACACACACACACACACACACAACAGCTGGTGTTCAGGTGAGTCTTCATCTCAGCTCTGATGAAAGTGTTTCCTGTTTGCAGAGTAAATATTGATGAATTAATAACGGCGTCTGATGTTCAATAATCAATTATGTTAATAATGTATCAATAGCCGCCAGCAAAGCCTGACTTCAGGTTCAGAATCTGAAATCTGTAGCTCTACAATAACTACAGTGGTTATCTAGATCTTATTGAGATGCTGAAGCTGCATTTCATCATCTTATGCAGAATTCATCTGGCAAGGTTCTGACATCATAGCAATTAGCTTAATTAGCTTCATTAGCTCCAATTAGCTTCATTAGCTCCAATTAGCTTCATCAACTCCAATTAGCACCAATTAGCTTCATCAACTCCAATTAGCTTCATTGACTCCAAATAGCACCAATTAGCTTAATTAACTCCAATTACCTTCATTAACTCCAATTAGCTTAATTAACTCCAATTAGCACCAATTAGCTTAACTAACTCCAATTAGCTTAATTAGCTCCAATTAGCTTAATTAACTCCAATTAACTTTATTAGCATTAATTAGCTTATTTAACTCCAATTAGCACCAATTAGCTTCATCAGCTCCAGTTAGCTGATGAAGCTAACTGGGTCGAGTCCTGACTGTGTGATGTCACTCAGAGAATTTTCATGCTAAACTCAACGCGGATCGTTTGTGTAAATGATGATGATGATGATTAGGGCTGTATAATAATATCGATATCGTGATATATATCGATATTTTCTTTCCTAGAAACAAATCGATATTCATCCTTAAGTATCGTAACGTCCAACTGTCACCTCGTTCACTCACTGCTGGCTTCACCAGGTCATCAGGCTTAGAGTGATTCCTTCAGATGTTCAGGTTAAAAAGGAATCAAACTATTCAGAGCAGGAACTTGGTTCACTTTATTTACTTTACTAATGCATGTCAGCTACAGTTTGGACTGTTTCAACTAAAAGAAACATGTTTTCTCTCCACTTCTTTGGTTCATTTTGTCCAGCTGTCCACTTTAAGTCTGTGTCCAACCAGAACCAGGTATTGTGTAGTTGGAGCTTTTAATCAGTTTTCAGTTAAATTAATTCAGTCCAACTTCATAACAGTCACTAAATGTCACCAAAATCACTCTGTCTCTCTGAAACCTTTCAGAAAATCACAAAAGTGTATTGAATTGTATCGTTTGCTGAATATCGCAATATATATCGTATCGTGAGATTATTGCATCACTACAGGCCTAACGATGATGGTTGATTAGCGTCTGCAGATCTTCATCCTGGAGCTGCAAACTGGTCCCAGAGCCACAGAGGGAAACCAGCAGGAGCTGTGAGGAACCGGTCCCAGTTCAAAGAGAACTGGGCCCAACTGGACCTGCAACGGGTCAGAAACGTTCCCAACAGCTCCAGATGGGCCCGACCGGAGGGAGCCGCACTGCCCCGTGGGGGACAGTCGGTCCTCGTCCTGAGCGGACCCATCAGAACCAGTCCGGACTCACCGCCACCCGCTGCTCCCCGGTCAGGTCCGGCGAGTCGCAGAGCAGCTGGTTCTCGGAGACGGTGAGCAGGCAGGGCGACTCTCCGATGAGGACGGTGTAGTTCAGCCGGGCGGAGCCGGGCGCCGCCGGGATCAGGTTCTTCCCCTGGAACCAGAACACACCTGGTGAGCCGCAGGTAAGCCCTGCCACGCGCCGCGCCCGTGACCTCTGACCTTCAGGATGATGGGGGAGCCCGGCTTGACCTCCAGGATCCCGGCGGGGCCGAGCGGGTCGAAGGTCGGGTTGGGGTAGTGGGTAAAAGGGGTGGAGTTCAGGACCAGCAGAGACGACACCTGGACATGTGGAGGAGAGAGAGAGCTGGCATGGAGTCCACACACAGAACCCGGTCGGAACCAGATCAGAACCCAGCCGGTACCTGGTCCAAGATGAAGCCGAACTCATCGGGCCGCAGCGCCCCCTCTGGCGGGTCGGGCTTGTTGTAGACGAGGCCTGGAGCCAGGCAGGTCATGGTGCTGTTGTTGACCACGGTGCAGTACTGCAGAGGAAGAGGAGGATGAAGAGGACCGAGAGGAAGAGCGATGAAGAGGCGGCGGCGCTCCAGTCTTACGTTGCTGGTCTCCACGCCGCCATACTTGGCCCGGACCTTCGGCTCCTGGATGGTCTGCAGGTTGGTTCCGGTCACCGTGATCAGAGTGCTGCCGCTGGACAAACACACAGGTCAGGGGTCAGGGTCGGTTCTGATGGCTCAGTTCCTGGCTTTGGATCTACAACTGGACATTGATCAATGATCAGCTCTAGCAGAGCCCTGATTGGTCCAGATGTTCCTAACAGCTACCATTTGGTTGTAAACCACCATGGCGGTTTCCCAGTCTCACTTGAGGATGGTCCAGTTGGGCTCGATGCCGGACACGGTCGGGTCCTCGCTGTAGCTGTAGCTGACCTCGCTGTTGGTCACCTCGGCCCGGTCGATCATCAGGCGCAGCGGGGCGGGCCGGCGCCGGTCGGCGAGGCGGGGGTTATGCAGACGATCTCCCGATTGGTGCGCCTGCAGGAGGAGAGACGCCGTTAACCTGCTGGTGGCTTCTGGGCCGGTTTCCCGTCTGCTCAAGAACCTGCAGCTTCCCCAATGGACTCACTTTACAAACAGACACTCCTCCTTGTGGACAAACACAGAGACGCCGCTGCCGGAGTCCAGGTGTCGCCCGACCACCGTCAGCCGGGTCCCTCCGGAGACGGGCCCCATCAGGGGGCGGATCCGGGTGAAGCTTGGGCTCTGAGGAAACCGGGGATCATTTTATCACGAAACGGGTTGGATCGGATTTTCTGACCAGTTATGACCAGGTGTGTCGTCTTCTAGACCGAAGAAGCTAACTAAGCTTCCTACATGCTAACTGTAACCTGTATCTGAGAAGCTAACTGGGCCCAGCAGAGACTCACCACGAAGGAGTAGGTCTGGGTGGACAGGGTCCGGTACTCGGCGCTGCACACGCCGATGCAGAGCTCCACCGGCCCGCCGGGCGAGTGCGGCAGCAGGGCTTCGGCCATGTCGCACACGATCCTGCAGAGTCAGGAGTTAGCCTGTTCCTTAGCATGTTTTAGCATGTTCCTTAGCATGTTTTCGCCTGTTCCTAGCATGTTTTAGCGTGTTCCTTAGCATGTTTTGGCATGTTTCTTAGCATGTTTTAGCATGTTCCTTAGCATGTTTTAGCCTGTTCCTTAGCATGTTTTCGCCTGTTCCTTAGCATGTTTTGGCATGTTCCTTAGCATGTTTTCGCCTGTTCCTAGCATGTTTTAGCGTGTTCCTTAGCATGTTTTAGCATGTTCCTTAGCATGTTTTAGCCTGTTCCTAGCATGTTTTAGCGTGTTCCTTAGCATGTTTTGGCATGTTCCTTAGCATGTTTAGCTGTTCCTTAGCATGTTTCGCCTGTTCCTAGCATGTTTTAGCGTGTTCCTTAGCATGTTTTGGCATGTTCCTTAGCATGTTTAGCATGTTCCTTAGCATGTTTTAGCCTGTTCCTTAGCATGTTTTAGCCTGTTCCTTAGCATGTTTTCACCTGTTCCTAGCATGTTTTAGCGTGTTCCTTAGCATGTTTGCTAGCCCGTTTGCGGGCGTGCTGACCCAGACTGACCTCTCGGCGCTGACGTACAGCGACGGCACCGGGTTGCAGCGGACGCCGGCCACCTGGATGTGCGTGATCTCCTTGACCTGCAGACCCAGGTTCTCGCCCTCGATGGCGACGCGGGTGCCGCCCTCGCGGGGTCCGGTCAGCGGGTCGATCTGCAGGACACGGCGGGTCAGAAGCGGCCGTCAGAACCGAGGCCAGGCTGCGGCAGACCCACCTTGGTGATGCGCGGGTGGCTGCAGCGCAGGTTGTGGCGGCCGTGGTGCATCCAGTTCTGCTCCGGCGACACGCAGTGCTGCCGCAGGAGGCACTTCCTGCTCTCCACGCACCACCCGCACTCGAACACAGGGGGCGCTTTGAGGCACTGGCCGCAGCTGGAGCGCTGCGCCTCACACTTATACAGCAGAGCTGCGGAGAGGTCCAACAGGCAGAATCAGAACCGACCTCTGGCCCACGGCGGGTTCTGGCTGTTCATAACCACTGATAACCTTTCATGAAGGGCGGCTTGTCAATCAGGAAGTTTTCGTCCCAGACGATGGAGAAATCCACCTGCAGGTCTCCGGCCTCGTCTCCTTCGTACCAGTACTGCAGAACCAGAACCAGAACCGCCTTCAACATCCACAGACAATTATACATGATCATGTTCAGTTCTGGTTCCACTCCAGTCCCACAGAACCGACCCGTTAGCGGACAGACGGGTCGTTGTTGTGGAGACGGAGCCAGAAGGAATTCTGGGAGTTTACGGCCAAATGGACAATTTCCTCCAGGAGGCAAGATTTAATTAAAGACACACTGAGGGTCTGTGTGTGTGTGTGTGTGTGTGTGTGTGTGTGTGTGTGTGTGTGTGTCCAGGGCAGCAGCATCGCTG
This sequence comes from Poecilia picta, assembly GCA_033032245.1. Taxonomy (NCBI): domain Eukaryota; kingdom Metazoa; phylum Chordata; class Actinopteri; order Cyprinodontiformes; family Poeciliidae; genus Poecilia; species Poecilia picta. The sequence continues at coordinate 170,455 of CM065359.1, forward strand.
ACAGAACGAGAGACGAAGGACAGGAAATGAGCAGACGCTGTGATTCCTCAGCAAGAGATGGATCTGTGTCAGAAGATGCGTCTTGGTGGAGACCGAGGTCCAACAAGGACCGGTCCCGGTCCAAACTGGTCCCGGTCCAAACTGGTTCCGGTACAAACTGGTTCCGGTCCAGATAAATCAACAAACAGCAACGCCTGAAGACATTTTCAGATCCAGGCCCAGGAAGCAGAACTCTGCCTGCCTCTCCCCTGCCGACGGGCAGAACCTGGACGGTGGGTCGGCCCGGGTCGGTTCCTCCCGGGTCGGGTCGGTTCTGCTTACCGAGGTGTTCTGGCACTGGATGCAGGAGGAGTTGAAGCGCACGGCGGGGATGCGCTGCACCTTGCCCTGGATGCTGAACACGCACTCGTAGTTCTTCTGACCCGACTGCGGCTGCGGCAGGTTCCGGGCCCGGAGCGTGATCGGACGCACCATCCCGGCCGGAACCAGGATGTCGGCGGTGGGCAGGATCTGGGGACAGCCCTGCAGAGACACAAACCGGTTCTGTCTCGGTTCTGACCCACCCTGGAGCCTCCGGACGGACCCCGTTTCCACGGTAACGTGACGGCCACCCTCTGATGGTTCCCACATTGTCCCCAGACGAGACTCACCTCCAGGCTGCTGACCCGGCCCTCCTGGAAGGAGCAGTCCTTCAGGTTGTTGGTGCAGATGTGGCGAAATTTACACCAGAGGCAGGGGAAGCTGCTGCTGACACAGGAAGTACACCTGAGGAGACAGGAAGAGGCTCTGATTGGACAGGAAGTACACCTGAGGAGACAGGAAGCGGCTCTGATTGGTCCAGCAGGTCCCCTGTAGGGATGGGAACCGGATTCGGTACCGACTGAATTCTGCTGGTACTACCAAGTAGCTCCTCAAGTAAAGTCAAACGGTACCGGTCTTGAGTTAAATTCTGCCCCCCTGTGTCGGCAGCGCGCATTGCAGCCAGAGCGGTGGATCCGGCGGATCGGATCATTTCCACGACGCTTCTGGTCGATTTCTCGGTAAAAACTACTCATATAATCATGTCAATGTTGCAACTTTCTGTTTAATTGGCAGCTATCAAAATAAAAACACATACATGAACAAACGAGGTCTTTTTACGCTATTGTGTGTTATTTTAAACACGAAGAGAAACAATCTTTTTTCAGCTTTTGTCTCGTAAGCCTGACGAATAAAAGTCAGTCAACAAACAGGTTTCCAACACGTAGTGCATATTTATAATTTTTAATTTCTGATGAAGGAGGAGGGAAGCTGGCCAATAGCAGGGCACCAAAATAAAGACTTCCTGAAAAGATCTGAGTTTTTGGTAAATCCCATTCTAATGTAAAGTATGACAGATTATACTTTAGGGTGTAACCCTAACCCTAGGGTTAGGGTTAACCCTAAACCCTAACCCTGGGTTAAGGAAATGTCTAGAATGCTATCACACATAATAATTTTTGAGAATTTGGAAACAGTTGCTTTTTATTTCCCAAAGTTATGGGGAGAGAAGTGAATGGATATTTCAGCAGCGTGATATAATCTGTTCCCCCTCTATAAAATGGAAACAAATTAATTTACCTGCAAAGTATTTGACTGTGTTCATTCCTCTCCTCATCAACAACAAATCCTGTGATTTTCATAACATTTTCTCTTTATTTGCCAAAGTTAGGAGGGGGGAACAAAATATTTTAGCTCTTTCCGCCACCTGAAATAATCTGTTCCCCCTACATTAAATGGACATGTTCAGTGAATTATATATCTTTGTTACTTCATTCTGCTTGAGTCCTTTAACTGGACTTTGAGACACCGCCATCTCATGACAGCATAAGACGAATATAACATGCATTAGCTGGAGGCAAACAGCAGAATCTCAGCATCGCATTAGTTAGCCTAAACGCAGAAAAAGCTTTTGACCGGGTCAACTGGACTTTTCTATACAAGGTTCTAGAGAGTCTGGGCTTTATTAATCAGTCTATTAGTTGTATGCGGTCATTTTATGATGAACCTCGGGCGAGGATGAAAAGCAATCTGAACATATTTTGGTTCTGCCCAAAGATGGCACCTTACTGGGTGGGATCTGTCAGATTACTGGGATCATTCTGGGGTCTGTCATCTGAAATACTGCTAACTGGAGAAGTGCTGTGTGTGTTGTGTTTTTACATTGTAAAAATGATAGAAACATGTTTAAAAGTCAAACGGTACCATGTTTCGCTATATAAACGCATCATTGTCACCGTATGGAGGAACAGTGGGGGGTTTTCCATGCTTGTCCTGAAAGCAGCACAGCAGCCCAACGACGTGATGACAGCAGCAGCCGCTACGTCAGTAAACTACGTTAGCTTAGCTGGTACAAAACGCTAAAGGTACGGCTCAGCTTTTCAAAATGAGATGCAAATTATGCTGGACCACAAAACACAAGGCCAGCGGAGGAAACACGTCTGTTTGAGAGACAACCTGGTGAAGCACAAGATCTTTCTAAATGCTGCACGACTGTCTGCTGCGTTAGCCTCCGTTAGCTCGCCTGCATGTAGCATCTGCAGCATCACGGATGAACAAATGCTCAACACATTTGGTGACGTTTATGATGCAATGAGGAGAAATGGCAGACAGGAAAACATGGAGCTGGATTTTAATTCGTGTACAAAGACAAAACACTCCATTAGCTGCTCTGAAGAGTTTATCTTTAAATAGATTTGTAACATAGCTGTGATGTCACAATATATATATATATCTTTTTCTTTTAAATTCAAAGATAAATATGTTAAACAAAATAGTAGCGTTTATTGCAGTGATAACTGGTAGTGATTCCCAGGTATTGGTACCATCAGCTGACATGATGAAGAGGATGAAGAAGAGGCGGAGACTCACGAGCCGAGGACGGAGCAGTTGTAGTAAACCAGGCTGGTGGAGATGAACCGGAGACCCGTCTCCGTGGAGCGCAGGCTGAGCTGGACCGCACGCTTCTCCCCTGGAGGAAACATGGCCGACCATCATCACACGACCTTCAGCCTGACACGACCCCTCCGTGTGTGTGTGTGTGTGTGTGTGTGTCTCACCGTAGGGAGGAGCTTGAGCTGGCAGCTCCTCAAGCGACGGCGACATGCACACCACCTGACCTTCTGTCTGCACCTGTCCAGGTGTCTCCGTCAGGTCCTCGAACACACAGGTGACCCCGCCCGAAAGCTCTGGGACGTTCTGCACCCTGATGGTCAGCTGGATGAAAGGAGGAGGTGGAGCTTACACAGAGTCCAGGCCGCAGGCGGGTCAGGGTGCGGCCGCTCACCTGGGTGGGAGGAGAGGTGACGGACATGTTGCTAGGGAAACCGAGATGAGCACGCATTGGTCCAGACGGGTGTTGAAATGCTGAGGCTCCTCCCACCGGTCACATGACTCCTTCCTGGAACACCTGCAGAGGTTAAAGGTCACCAGACAGTTAAACCATCTGACCAACCATTTTCAGGCTCATCTTTTTCTGTTTGTCAGATTATCATCACAGTTTTTCTGACCCAACTTCCTGTTTCCTGATTAACGAACGGCGGCGATGGAGGTGGAGCAGCCAACAGGTGGAGGTGAAGCCTGCAGAAAGCAGCAGCTCCAACCTGTAGTGATAATCTGGTCTAATTACAGCAGATGGACAGAGAGAGGAGGAGGAGGAAGAGGAGCAACGCTGCAAACCAGAAGCAGCTACCAGGAAACTCTTCAGCTGTTCAGCCTGAATAGACGGAGCCTTCAAGGCGACGCTCAGGGTGAAGTGTAGAGGCATCACTCAGGCTGTCCGGTCCACAAAGACAGAAACACTCAGAGACCCAACAAGTCGCCTCCTTCTCTGCTCTTAGCCTTGTGGCTGAGGCTTTTACTTTGAAGGGACTGATGGAGCTCTAAACAGGAACTTCCTCCCTGACCTGGATGCTGAACATCAAACATCCTGATGAGAGGCTGGACAACTTATAGCAGAGTCGTTCTAGAATTGGAGATGCATTTGATGTCCACAGTCATTATTTTTGGCTTGCTTTGTTGAATTTTTTTCATTTTTTGAATCTTAAAAATGTCTTGATCATTTATATGGATCACAATATGTCATTGTTCTCAACATTAATGTAATTACATGTAAACACGTTTTATATAGTTCCATAAACATAACTACTTGTTGTCCGAGATGGTCATGGCTTTTTCTTCCCATTTTTGAAAATGATGGAAAAACAGGTCTTTTAGGATTTCTTTTTTAAACTATGAAATATTATTTTTCCATCCTGCTGAAATAGTTAATTATACAACAATATTGCAGTGGATTACTAAAAAAGACATTTTTTTCCAAAAAAAATGTCTCTGAGAATATTTTGTCAACTCTGTTACCATAAGGTCCCTTTAAATCTCTGGAACGACATTCCACAGATTTAAAGGTTGCATGAAATGACATCACTTCCTTTCAGAGCTACGTCCTTCTCTGAGAAATTATTTCCATATGAAAAGCGTCAACACCAAGAGTTATTGTTTTTATGTCAATCTTGTCACTCTAATATCACTAGGAAGATGCTACTGATTTGGTAATAAAAATATCTCACCATAATTTTATTGGTGGCATCTGCTTTTAGCATTTATGCTAGCAAGTGGAGTTTTTCACAAAAATGTTTGAAATGGTCAATTCTGTTGCCGCCAAACTCTGTTACCAAGGTAGAGTAACAGAGTTGACATCATGCAACAATTTTAAGAGAGAATTTAGCAAACGGAAAGATGGAAACACAGAGCCTGTCGCTCTGTCTGCCATGCTGTCCTGTCTGCATGCTGTCCTGTCTGCATGCTGTCAAATGGAGGCCACTAGAGCCCATAAAAACCATAAGAACAATATTAAAAAAATACATAAGAAATTGTTTTTCATATCTTTCATAATGTTGGTTGGCTTATTCTGTACAATAGTATTATTGGCACAATTGTTTTTTTTAAATATTCTTTGGTATTTAATGAGTTTAAATAGAAAATATTTACTCCTACAAAACAATTCTGTAAATGTTAAGTGTTTTGTTAATTTTTTAAAAATGTATTTTGAGTTCAACGCCTCACCTTGAAGTTATCTTGTGTAAAAACAGCTTATATAAGAAAATAAAGACAATTTAGCCAGTTACAATATATTGTTTTTCAAAGCATTGTCTGTGTTGTGCGTAACAGAGTCGACACATCGGTCTGTATCCAACACGTTTTCACTGAAAAAAGTTAAAATAAAATGTAGCTGGTGCTGCAAAAGAGAGAATTATCAAAGTTGAACATATTTTCAATAAAATGCCTGAAAATATTTGAGAAATTATCAGTTTTTTTGTCATTTCTTGAAGTGCCAAATGTATCTCCAATTATAGAACGACCCAGCAGCATTAATGATGCCTGAGGGGACACACACACACACACACACACACACACACACACATATAGTGGGTCTTTCTATCTTCATGAGGACTTTGCACTGACTTTTATCCAAAGTAATCGGCCCTATTTGGACCTTCCAGATCCTCCAGGTGAGCCCCTTGATGAAATAGTGAGAAGAAGAAGAAGAAGAGAAGCAGAAGCAGAAGAAGAAGCAGAAGAAGAAGAAGAAGCAGAAGCAGAAGCAAGAAGACGAAGAAGAAGCAGAAAAAGAAGAAGCAGAAGAAGAAGCAGAAGAAGAAGCAGAAGCAGAAGAAGAAGAAGCAGAAGAAGAAGCAGAAGAAGAAGCAGAAGAAGAAAGCAGAAAAGCAAGAAGAAGAAGCGAAGAAGAAGCAGAAAGAAGCAGAGAAGCAGAAGAAGAAGCAGAAGAAGAAGCGAGAAGAAGCAGAAGAGAAGCAGAAAAGAAGAAGCAGAAGAAGAAGCAGAAGAAGAAGCAGAAGAAGAAGCAGAAGAAGAAGCAGAAGCAGAAGAAGCAGAAGACAGAAGCAGAAGAAGAAGCAGAAGAAGAAGCAGAAGAACAGAAGCAGAAAAAGAAGCAGAAGAAGAAGCAGAAGAAGAGCAGAAGCAGAAAAAGAAGAAGCAGAAGAAGAAGCAGAAGAAGAAGCAGAAGCAGAAGAAGAAGAAGCAGAAGAGAGAAGGAAGAAGCAGAAGCAAAGAAGAAGAAGAAGCAGAAGCAGAAGAAGAAGCAGAAGAAGAAGAAGAAGCAGAAGAGACAGAAGAAGAAAGAAGCAGAAGAAGAAGCAGAAGCAGAAAAAGAAGAAGCAGAAGAAGAAGCAGAAGAAGAAGCAGAAGAAGAAGCAGAAGAAGAAGCAGAAGAAGAAGCAGAAGCAGAAGAAGAAGCAGAAGAAGAAGCAGAAGAAGAAGAAGAGCAGAAGAAGAAGCAGAAGAAGAAGCAGAAGCAGAAGAAGCAGAAGAAGAAGCAGAAGAAGAAGCAGAAGAAGAAGAAGCAGAAGAAGAAGAATGCTCTTACTTGTTGAAGAGGACACACCAGCCGCAGTGCGGGTCTCCTGATCCCAGACAGTTGGAGCAGCTGCTGTACTGCTGGCAGCTCTCCACCGGCAGCCTGGTCACCTGGAGACAGAACCAGAACCAGAACCTGGAGACAGGACCAGAACCAGAACCTTCAGTTGGGTTCTGCTCTGATCTGGTGCCAGGTTTCCACTGTGTTTCAGGACAGACATTAAACTGGGCTCGTTGGACAGGAAGTACACCTGGGCTCGTTTTGTTGTTGGTATTTTCTGGGGGCTTAAAGCTGCAGAACCGTTTCATGTTCGATCCGGTCTTAGCGCGGTCCACCACCCTGGCGGCTACGCTAACTAGCATTAGCATTCAGGACGGCCTCTTATGGTGCCAAGGTCCGGTTGGAGGTCCGGCTTGTCACAGCCAGCAGACGCTGCGGCCCCGGCTGCAGGTTCTGGGGATCGGAACCGGGCCTCACCTGTCGGTGGCTCAGCAGGTAGATGCTGCGGTGGTCTGGACTGAACACCATGTCCCTCAGGACGGGCTGACCCTCCGCCACCGCCACCGTCTCATACAGCAAGGCATTCTGGGCCGGCGGCGGCACGCCGTCCACTCGGATCTGAAACACAGAACCAGGACCGTGAGACCGACCCGACAACATGTCTGAGCTGACAAAAATAACACATGAACCAGATCAGAACCGGGTCCAGATTCTCCACAGACTCGTTTCTTGGGGCACCTGAACCGTTCAGCAGAACCTCAGATAGAAACTGGATCCATTTCCAGAGTCTGCGCAATGACATCATCATCATCACCATCACCATCATCATCACCATCATCACCATCATCACCATCATCATCACCATCATCATCATCATCATCACCATCATCATCACCTTCATCATCACCATCATCATCACACCACCATCATCACCACCATCATCATCACCATCATCATCACCATCATCATCATCACCATCATCATCACCATCATCATCATCACCATCATCATCACCATCACCATCACCATCATCACCATCATCATCATCATCATCATCACCATCATCATCACCATCATCACCATCATCATCATCATCACCATCATCATCACCATCATCATCACCATCACCATCATCATCATCACCATCATCATCACCATCATCATCATCACCATCATCACCACCATCATCACCTTCATCATCACCATCATCACCATCATCATCACCATCATCATCACCATCATCATTCATCACATCATCATCCAATCACCTATCATCATCATCACCATCATCATCATCACCATCATCATCACCATCATCATCATCACCATCATCATCACCATCATCATCATCACCATCATCATCACCATCATCATCATCACCATCACCTTCATCATCATCATCATCATCACCATCACCTTCCATCTATCATCATACCATCATCACCATCATCATCACCATCATCATCATCACCATCATCACCATCATCATCACACCATCATCATCACCATCATCCATCACCATCATCATCACCATCATCACATCATCACCATCATCATCATCACCATCATCATCACATCATCATCATCACCATCATCATCACCATCATCATCATCACCATCATCATCCACCATCATCATCATCACCATCACATCACACATCATCATCATCATCACCATCACCTTCAATCACATCATCATCATCATCACCATCATCATCACATCATCATCATCTCACCCATCACATCACACACACATCATCACCATCATCATCATCACCATCATCACTACCCTCATCACTCATCATCACCACCATCATCATCAACCATCATCACATCACCATCATCATCCCATCATCACCATCATCACCATCACCTTCATCATCATCACCATCATCACTCATCACATCATCATCACTCATCCATCATCATCATCATCACCATCATCACCATCATCATCACCATCATCACACCATCATCATCTCATCATCATCATCATCATCACCATCATCATCATCACCATCATCATCATCACCATCATCACCATCATCATCACATCATCATCATCCATCACTCATCATCATCACCACCATCATCATCATCATCACACCATCATCATCACCTTCATCATCATCCCTCACCATCAATCAACACACCATCATCATCATCACCACCATCATCATCACCTTCATCATCATCCTCACCATCATCACCTTCATCATAATCACACCATCATCATCACCACTCATCACCATCACCACCATCATCATCATCATCCACCATCATCATCACCATTCATCATAACCATCATCCATCATCACCACCATCATCATCACCATCTTCATCACCATCATCACCACCTTCATCACCACCTTCATCACCATCATCACACCACCTTTCATCATCATCACCTTCATCACCTCATCATCATCACCTTCATCATCACCATCATCATCATTCATCATCATCATCATCACCTTCATCATCATCATCATCACGACCATCATCATCTTCATCATCACCATCATCATCATCCTACTATGAAAACCCTCCAAGTTTTAATAGAAGCTGGAGGAGGAAGAGGAGAAAGAGGAAAAGGAGAAGGAGGAGGAGGAAGAGGAGAAAGAGGAAGAGAAAGAAGAGGAGGAGGAGGAAGAAGAGGAGGAAGAGGAACAGGAAGTGTAGGAGGAAGAGGAAGAGGAGGAGGAGAAAGAGGAGAAGGAGGAGGAGGAAGAGGAAGAAGAGGAGGAGGAGGAAGAGTAGGAGGAAGAGGAAGAGGAGGAGGAAGAAGATGAGGAAGAGTAGGAGAAAGAGGAAGAGGAGGAGGAAGAGGATGCCGAATGCAGCAGGAACCCGGCAAATATGTGGAGCAACTAAAATAAGACCCAAATCCTCTCCTCCCCCCTGACCCAGAAAAACACCATCCAGGAAGAGGAGGAAGAAACGGGCAACAAAAAAATGGAAGAAAATATGGAGGAAGAAAAAATGCAAAAAAAGAGAACAAACGATGTAAGAAGGGAAAGTCAGACAAGGGATGAAGGACGAGTGTGTAGTTAATTAGCTGTCTGCTCGTTAAGCAGTCCCGCTTAATTAGAGCTGACGAGTTACACACACACACACACACACACACACACTCCTACAATCCTGTTTAACGGAGTCGGAGCAGCAAGAAGGAACCGATAAAGTAGGACACTGCAGCAAGAGAGACGGTAGCAACACGGTTAGAAGGTTCTGGAAAAAGCTTCCAATCCCGACCTGGACCGGACCGCCTGACTGAACCGGACCGGAGCTGTGAAGACGGACGGGATGAGAGTGAAAGCAGAAGATGAAGGAGAGCTCAGTGATGGAGTAATACAGGAAGTGACCTGTGACCTTTGAACTATGACCCCGGCTGGCATTCTAACCATCAGCACCTGCTTTGTTCCAGACACACTCGGCCCTTCGCCTACACATGACCTCTGACCTCGCAGCCACAGATAAACAGCACAGCTGTTGGAAAGCTGTCGGTCCTCATAATCACTTCCTGTGTTTACCCACCATGTGAGGACCAGACCTCCAGAACCAGCAGAACCTCCAGATCCAACAGAACCATGTCGGGGTCATGTGACCTGAACGGTCCCAGCTCTCTTGATTAGCATTAGCATCTGTTTGCACCTGAAATGACTCGTCACTGGATTGGTTCTGCAGGACCTTTGAGGGAACAGTTTGATTTTTCCTGAAACAACGTATCCGACCCATTCCAGAATCAGAACCTCCACTGTAAACACTTCAACTTCACTTTCATAAAGCTGTCGCTGGTTCCGTTGGAGCTAAACAAGCTTTTTAATGCTCAGTTTATGCTGCTCAGCTGGTCACATTCTGCTGGAAACACGATGCTGCACACACACACAGACATTCCTGTGTAACGTAATACCTCAGAGTGTGTGTGGGGGTCGGCATGGGGTGGAACTGGGAGGGCCGGTCCGGTCCGGTAGTTCAGCTCATTTCAGATAAACTGACTCCAGAACTGATCAGACCTCTGAGTGTGTGTGTTCCACTGATAACACACAGATTCAGTCCTGCTCTAACTGGACTCTATGGCAGATCCACTGAATATGCCATAGATCAACGATTTGATTTTTTAAAAATGGTTTCCGAAGGTTTTACTTGTCTGTAATTGAGGTTGATGTATTAAAGAGAGAAAATCTGGGCCAGAAGGTCATCCATCCATCCATCCATCCATCCAATCCATCCATCCATCCATTTTCTTCCTCTTATCCGGGTCGGGTCGCGGGGGCAGCAGCTTCAGTAGGGAGGCCCAGACTTCCCTCCCCAGCCACGTCTTCCAGCTCCTCCAGGAACCCCAAGGCGTCCCAGGCCAGCAGAGAGACATCGTCCCTCCAGGTGTCCTGGTCTCCCCTCCTCCCGGTGGGACCTGAACTCCTCACCAGGGAGGCGTCCAGGAGGCATCCTGACCAGATGCCCGAGCCTCAACTGGCTCCTCTGGACGTGGAGGAGCAGCGGCTCGACTCCGAGTCCCTCCCTGATGACTGAGCTTCTCTCTCTAAGGGTCCAGCCACCCTGCGGAGGAAACCCATTTCGGCCTCTTGTATCCGTGATCTCGTTCTTTCGGTCATGACCCAAAGCTCATGACCATAGATGAGGGTGGGAACGTAGATCGACCGGTAAATCGAGAGCTTCGCCTTTTGACTCAGCTTCTCTTCACCACGACGGACCGGTACAGCGCACGCTTCACGGCAGACGCTGCCCCAATCCGCCTGTCGATCTCCCGCTCCCTTCTTCCCTCATTCGTGAACAAGATCCCCAGATACTTAAACTCCTCCACTTGAGGCAGGACGACCCCCCTGACCCGGAGAAGGACCTCTACCCTTTTCCGGCTCAAGACCATGGCCTCGGATTTGGAGGCACCGAGCCTCATCCCGGCCGCTTCACACTCGGCCGCGAACCGTTTCAGCGAGAGCCGCAGATCACGATCTGATGAAGCCATCAGGACCACATCATCCGCAAAAAGCAGAGATGCGATCCTAAGGCCACCAAAACGGATCCCCTCAACACCTCGGCTGCGCCTAGAAATTCTGTCCATGAAAGTGATGAACAGAATCGGTGACAAAGGGCAGCAGCCTTGGCGGAGTCCAACTCTCACCGGAAACGAGCCCGACTTACTGCCGGCAATGCGGACCAGACTCTGACACCGGTCATACAGGGACCTGACAGCCCGTATCAAAGGGCCCGGTACCCCAAACTCCCGGAGAACCACCACAAGGCCCCCAAGGGACACGGTCGAACGTCTTCTCCAAGTCCACAAAACACATGTAGACTGGTTGGGCGAACTCCCAGAACCCTCCAGGACCTGCTGAGGGTGTAGAGCTGGTCCAGTGTTCCACGACCAGGACGAAAACCACACTGCTCTTCCTGAATCCGAGGTTCGACTATCCGATGAACCCTCCTCTCCAGGACCCCTGAATAGACCTTTCCAGGGAGGCTAAAGAGTGTGACCCCTCTGTAATTGGAGCACACCCTCCGGTCCCCCTTTTTAAATAGGGGGACCATCACCCCGGTCTGCCAATCCAGAGGAACTGCCCCAGATGTCCATGCGATATTGCAGAGTCGCGTGAGCCAACACAACCCTACAACATCCAGAGCCTTAAGGAACTCC